>MU003770.1:0-261411 GCA_010093785.1 Polychaeton citri CBS 116435
AGATTTTGGATTTGCTTCAACGTAGCCACGGTGGTGGATCTTTGAAATGGTTTTGTTCACAGTGCTTATAGGCACTTTTTGAAGCTTAGCAATCTCTGGCACTGTTACACCATGCTGACGCGCTGCGTATATGGCGTGTTTAGTACTATCTGAAAGGTGCTGGCCAGGCCTCCTGTTTTGTGAAATTTCACGCAATGGCTTGCGTGGTGCCATGGTTGGTGGCTGGTTGAAGTTATTGTGTTGTTGTAAGCACCTGTTCAGCGCGTGCGCACGTGCCAATACTTTCTAACCCCACTGTAGCTTGAGGAAGGATTCTTCGCTTCGTCATCCAGCATAAGGTATCGATCCGTCACTAGTAGGCGTGAAAGCCATGCTGTAGCAAGAGCCGGACGTGCAACCCCATCATACGCAAAACCCCATGACCTAAAATGTGAGCTGCTTATGGTGGTAGGCACTGGCGTTACTCAATGTAAGCTGCCTCCGGGCGTTGCGAAAGTCCAGTCGTTCTAAAAGGTATTCATGTTCAACCAGCTATAACTGTCCACACATCACTCCACACTATCCTGAATTCTAATTAGGCTCTTTCCAACACTATGCGCCCTACATATGGCTTTTGTCTCGCTAAGGTCGCAATCGCCATCTCTTGATGGCAATAAGGGCACAAAGGGTTTTTGTTGCGCATGAGTTGCACAACCACTACTTGTCTAGTTGTTCTTGCCATCATGCGCAGCACTTTCGTCTACGTGTGCGTAAGGTCCAGTGTCTCATGATACCAGGACTAAGAGGTAGCATGCATGCGCCTGCTGCGGAATACAGGCGGGCGCAGCAACGCGAAGCGCTCAGCCTTTGCTCCAGCATCATCTCGACGTCTTTGCTGCCTTACTTACTATTGGCACCCGGTATGCGAGTTATTTGAAAGGTCGGCACACTCTCCCAACAAACTGACTTCCGCGACATTTTTACGCGGCATCCCTACGCGACATCCATAGACGGCATCCACAGCTAACATTCATAAATGGCATTCATCGACATCACCTGGATAGACGCTCACGATACATACTCTATACGTCATGAGATCCTCGCAAGATGCGTCTGCTAAACACGAATCTTGAGTTTTGCGACTACGACGACACTCCACCGCCATACGCTATCCTTTCACACACTTGGAGCGAGAAGAATGAGGAGGAAGTGACATACCAAGATTTGGAGAATGGCACAACGAAATCGCTGCTAAAATTGGAACTCTGCAAAGAATGGACGAAGGCTGCAAGTCTCGAGTATTTTTGGATTGACACCTGTTGCATTGACAAGCGGAATGATGCGGAGATCAGTTACGCCATCAGATCTATGTGGCGGTGGTACCGCGAGGCAAGCGTTTGCTTTGTGTACCTGTCAGACCTGTCGAGGAAGAGAAAGCTGGATTCGGACTGGCGAGACACTCTGAAAGATTGCACATGGTTCACAAGAGGTTGGACGTTGCAGGAGCTTGTGGCATCGCAGAAAGTTGAACTATACGCAAGAGATGGCCATCTGGGCAGCAGAGAGGACCTGTTGCCAGCGTTGAAGCGCATCACTGGCATCAATCTCGGCGGTCCATTGCCTGACCATGCAACGAGACTCAGCTGGGCTGCCAGGCGTATCACAAAGAGGCCCGAGGATAAGGCATACTGCATGCTTGGCATATGTGATGTGTCCCTCGATCCTCGATACGGCGAGGGAGGGGAATCAGCTTGGCAACGCTTACAAGATGCTATCATCCATCGACATGGGACGATCGCATTACAAGTTCGTGGTGCAGCAACGGATCCCGATCATCGAATAACGGTGTTGGAGGCTCTGAGGTTCGGCGCCCTTGAGACCAGACGTAGGACTGTCAAAGAGGCCTTGGCGAAGACCTGCAAATGGATCCTCAGCCATCCTGCCTGCGCCAAATGGATGAAGCTGGAGCACAAGTTTTTCTGGATCAAGGGAAAACCTGGAGCTGGGAAGTCAGTTCTAATCAAGTATTTGGATCAGCATGTCACACGGCGGCTGAAAAAGTCTTGCGCTATTGGGCTTTACTTTTATTTTAATGCTCGCGGTACGCAGCTTGAGAGGTCGTTCCTAGGGATGTACCGTTCACTACTGGTGCAGCTTGTAGATCGTGTACCAGAGCTTGCGCATGAGTTGGATGCGCTTGATACGAATTTCGATCTGCCACAGCTACAGAGTGTCCTCTCTTCTGCCATTTGCGGTCTTGGTAGACAGATCTGGCTCTTCATTGACGCACTCGATGAGTGTCGTGAAGGCGACGTTCAGGAGCTGATTGATTTTCTCAGAGAGCTGCACGAGACAGAACTCTACGTCTGCTTTGCCAGCCGTCACTACCCTATCGTCAAAGTGCCGACAAATCTACAGCTAGTGCTTGAAGAAGTGGATGAACACAAGCAGGATCTGAGCACCTATGTCGAGAAGCTTGATCTCGAAGGTGAGGAGCTGGCACGAATGCAGCGCGATATCACTGCCAAGGCGAATGGCATCTTCCTTTGGGTGGTCCTAGTCGTGAAAATACTCAAGGAGGATGTTAAAGATGGCAGATTTCACGCCATGCAGTCAAGACTGCGCGAGATGCCAGAAAAGTTGCCAGCTCTGTTCAAGACGATTATTCTTCGAGATGATAAGCATAAGAATGAATTTCTGCTCTGTCTGCGATGGATTCTGTACGCTTGGCGACCACTGACCCTCAAGGAGTGGTATTTTGCGATGATGGCTGGCGTCGATGGCGGTCTCGAGTGGGTCGAACGGACCACCGACCATCGCATGGAGACGTTTTTGCTGAGTTCTTCGAAAGGCTTGGCAGAGCTGACCAGAGGCAAGACGGTTACAGCACAATTCATTCACGAATCTGTGCGTGACTTCCTGATTCACGATGGTGGCTTTGAAGAGATATGCGGTAGCCGCGAATCACTCCAGAGCATAGCACATGAGCAGCTCAAGCACTGCTGTTTGCGAGGAATGGCGCTCGACTTGCCAAGACAACTAGAGCAGCGTAAGGGAAGGAAGCAGTTATTTACTGAAGATGAGCGTAGCACATTGAGGGCTAGATATCCCTTTGCTGAGTATGCAACGACTTATGTCTTGCACCATGCAAACCAAGCAGCACTTGAATTGGATCAACAGCACTTCCTGACCAACGAGTTCAAGATATCAGACTGGATATGTCTATTCAACGCGTTTCAAAAGAGCAAGCCGGATGTCTACAGCGATATACCTAGCTTGTGGTATCTCTTCGCCGAGAGAGATCTCGCGAGGTTGATGACTCGACCCACTGATTCCCTGTTGCCGGACGCGCAGCAGAGGTACCGAACACCATTGATCGCTGCGATTGTGCTTTCAAGCTGGGAGGTGCTAGAGATGTTCTTCAACGACTTGAACGTCCCTAACATTGACGAGATGATTACAGAGGTGAGATCTAAATCTAAGTTCGTGCTATTACCAACATCGTTGCTAAGTGTTCCATGGCTCTGGGCAATAAATAATGGTTTGTACCACCTGTCAAAACGCCTTCTCACGTCTGTACCCGAGGAGGAAATCAACGATCAGGGCGGAAAGTATGGCAACGCACTCTACGCTGCCTCAGTGGGAGGTCACACGGAGATAGTGCAGCAGCTGCTCGACAAGGGCGCCAATGCCAACGCTCAAGGTGGATACTATGGCAATGCTCTCCAGGCTGCCTCAGCGAAAGGTCACACAGAGGTAGTGCAGCAGCTGCTCGACAAGGGCGCCAATGTCAACGCTCAGAGCGGACTTCATGGCAATGCGCTCCAGGCTGCCTCAGTGGAAGGTCACACGGAGATAGTGCAGCAGCTGCTCGACAAGGGCGCCAATGTCGACGCTCAGGGCCGAAAGTATGATAATGCGCTTTGCGCTGCCACAAGGGGAGGCCACACGAAGATAGTGCAGCAGCTGCTCGACAAGGGCGCCAACGTCAACGCTCAGAGCGGACTTCATGGCAATGCGCTCTACGCTGCCTCAGCGAAAGGCTACATGGAGATAGTGCAGCAGCTGCTCGACAAGGGCGCCAATGTCAACGCTCACGGCGGACTTCATGGCAATGCGCTCCAGGCTGCCTCAGTGGAAGGTCACACAGAGATAGCGCAGCAGCTGCTCGACAAGGGTGCCGATGTCAACGCTCAGGGCGGCCTGTATGTCAATGCTCTCCGCGCTGCCTTAGCGGGGAGGCACACGGAGATAGTGCAGCAGCTGCTCTACAAGGGCGCCAACGTCAACGCTCAGAGCAGACTTCATGGCAATGCGCTCCAGGCTGCCTCAGCGTAAGGCCATACGGAGATAGTGCAGCTGCTGCTCGATAAGGGTGCCGATGTCAACGCTCACGGCGGAATGTATGGCAATGCGCTCCAGGATGCCTCAGTGGAAGGTCACACAGAGATAGCGCAGCTGCTGCTCGATAAGGGTGCCGATGTCAACGCTCAGGGCGGACTGTATGACAATGCGCTCTACGCTGCCTCAGCGAAAGGTCACACGGGGACAGTGCAGCAGCTGCTCGACAAGGGCGCCGACGTCAATGCTCAGGGCCAAGAGCATGATAATGCGCTTTGCGCTGCCACAAGGGGAGGCCACACGAAGATAGTGCAGCAGCTGCTCGACAAGGGCGCCAACGTCAACGCTCAGAGCAGACTTCATGGCAATGCGCTCCAGGCTGCCTCAGCGAAAGGCCATACGGAGATAGTGCAGCAGCTGCTCGATAAGGGTGCCGATGTCAACGCTCAGGGCGGATTCTATGGCAATGCGCTCTACGCTGCCTCAGCGAAAGGCCATACGGAAATAGTGCAGCTGCTGCGAGCGTCTAGAGCTTAATCCACTTTCGAATAACTATTACAGCAAGCGTAGCACGGATCCATTGGATGAGTCTAAGATCGATCGAGTTTACTATGTTTGCGCATGTACTCCTTTTACAACTCCTCTACTTCCACTCTCTGAGACATGTGATCTTGGGTTGAGGATGACGCTGAAGTACTGAATGCTTGCCGTTTGTCATTACCTAAGCCAAGCTAGCTAGACGTACCTTACAATAGAAGATTTACCCTCTCTATGTTGTGGAGTGCGCGTTAGCAGAAGGATCGTTACGTGATAGCACAGATCTGTAAGTAGTGCGGTATACCTGTTGTAGTTCGCCGTACCACGAATCTACTACAGCTCATCTCCCACGAGGCGCGGATCGTTCGATGCTTGATGAAAACATCTCGGCCTTTTATTAGCTGTGATCACGACACCATTGGGTAGAAGAAGGAGGACATAGTAAATCGCACTACAATCCTATGCCGTAGCAGTCATGCAAAACTATCGCGACGCTACAGGCATTTCGACGTGTGGATGGAATCAGAGTGCTGCAGATCGGCCAGACACAGTAGGAACGATTTGATGCTAGCTGCGTATATCAAGACTGGTGATAGCAGGAAATGGGCAATGATTGAAATTTGGGGGGCACAATAGAACAACAAGGGTCGGGGCTAGGGGAACCGACTACCATCGTGAATAGTGTAAAGTAGCATGTGGAAAGTTATAGCTAATTCCGTACCATTGCCTTTCAGGACGACTGGGATTTCGCAATGTCTGGATGCAGATTACATTGCAGTCATGTCAGGTCGGAGAGGCAGTATCGATTAGATCATCAAGATTAGATATTGACATGGGAGGGTTAGGGTCACGTCCGTGGTTGCTGTGACGGTCTTCCCGGTTGCTGCATGGCCCACTCGCACGGCCACACGTAATCAAATCTACGATCTAGTCTCGGTTGCAATTCCATCACAAAGAATGCTCGGGACGAGAGCTACAATCCCTGCCCCAGGCTAACAGTAGCAGTAACAATGATTTCATCTCTGGGCTTGGCCGAGTCTCAGCCTTTTCCTCCACCCGTCGTGTGCAGATCGAGCATCAGGAGGGGGGAAAGAGGGGCTGGCCATTGCCTGCCAAGTTCCCGCAAATCTTTACATCAGAGCGTGTGGCGGCGGCGGCATCTCCCATACCCCATGATTTCATGCCAGCTGTTTACTTTCTGGGGGCAGATCCCACCGGGTGGCGACAACAATCACATTCTTGCAGGGACATCGCGATGCGGCGCGACTCACGGCGCCTATTCTTAGCGAAGGAGAATAGCGGTGTCTGTGTGTAGCGCAAGAGGAAATAAGGCCAGGTGCAGGTTGGGCAGGATGGAAGCTGATTGGGATCTTCGACACGGGCCCTTTGATGGTGGTGTTTCTCTGTGGTCGTTGTCTTTGCCAATCGAATCGGGGGTTGAAGCTTTGATATGCATAACGTCATCGCGCGGTCAAAGGAGGACGCGTTTCTTTTCTACCCAGCCTTTGTGGCCTGCGCAGTGCAGATTTCGACCTGGGATGGAACCGAATTGGCAGGATACATACATCTTTTCTTTTCGACTGTGGAGGTGGACCCCCAGTACGTTTGCATGTGCGAGACGGGGTGGATGTGCGTGTGGGTATCATGTGCACATGTATGTATCGTTCACTATGTGAGGCGAATGCTCGTCTCTGTTGCAGGGATCGACATTGGAGACGTGGCGCGCGAGTGGCTTGCCAATTCGACGTGCTGTATGTATCGTCGTCCACCCTTGGAAGGTGCTTAGATTGCAGGCGCCCATGAGGCATACCCTATGTCAATCTCGGGCGTGTGCGTGTGTGGGTGTGGCAAGTGTCACGCATTGGGGTCCATCTGGCGCACGAGTAGACCTGCCTGGCTACACGTTCCTACGTATGTGGGCATCGTACGGTATGTAGGCAGGACTGTTGGACGGAAGGCCTGCTGCATCGCGCCGCGCTCGGGTCGGTTCTCTCTGGAGATGGCTGTGTGGCGCGTAGGTACAATGTGGTAGGGGCCGTTGGCGATGGGCCTTGGAAGGGGGTCGTCTGGCGAGCCGCCAGAAACCTTGGAAGTGCAGGACGGGGTGGTGGAGAGGGAGAGGACAAGACCAGAAACCTGGGAATCTGGAGACAGGATGACTTCGAACAACGTCATCGACCGCGGATACGCCTAGGTCTGGTCCTTTTCCTCGTTATTGAAGGGAGGATAGCGTTGCGTCGCGCTGCGTTGCGTAGCATAGCGTGTCTCGTGCGTGGTGTGCGCCGCGTCTGTGCTTCCCACCTGCCTGTCGTCGTTGCTGCTGCTGCTGCCACCGCTGCTGCTCTGGCTTGTGACTTGTGACACACGATTCCACTTACCTACCCCATTTGCCCTTCCCCCTCTGCCACTGGGACACTGCATTCTCCTCCATTTTACTCACTACTCCTCCTCCCTCTCCTCTTACACTCTCCATCTGCAACAACCACATCAGCAATAACAACTACTACTACTACCACTCCTACTCCGTTAATCTTGATACCCACGGATTGGACATTCTTCACGATACCTTGATACCCCAGAAGAAGCCATTGTCCAGTAACTACGTTCCCTTGCTGCTGCACGCCCACATTGTTCACTGCGTTTGGCATAGTAATTTGATACCCCCTCCAGTACATTGTTTGCTTAGCTGCCTCATCTTCCCACTACTCACGCCATCAATCTGAACTAAGGCCTTCCTACAAGCGTGCCCTTCTCGAAGACTCCCACGATGTCTTCAAAGGCGGTCAATGTGCCCACCAACACCAAGGTGAAGGAGCAGGATGTGAACGCGAAGCTGCAGCTCTACGGCATCTACTCAGGTGAGATGAGCTTCTACTGCGGAACCTGTGATCCTCGGGACTTTACTGACACGATTCCCACTAGCTTTTGCGAACGGCAAGGTTCCTTCGGTATGCTCGGATCAGTCAACGCGAAACCCTACCAGAGCTGCCGCTAACGCTTCCAACAGAACAAGCAGGTCGATGTTGCCCTGAACAGCGCGCTTGAGTGGCGAGGTCTCAAGACCCCATCCAAGAAACTCTCCACTGAAGGCCAGCAACTGGTTGGCGATCTGCGCGATGTCATTGAGAAGGCCAAGATCCTTCTCCTCACCAAGAACGACGGCAACCTGCTCCAGGACTTCATCTGGCAGACCCAGGGCATTGGCGCTGGCGATGCGCAGAAGCCAAGCGCGCCGGTTGACAAGGAGACCGCCAAGCAGCATGGCCAGGAAGCCGTCGAGGGCCTACGCACCCTCGGCCAGCTCCTGATCACCAACGGTCAATTCAGAAAGCTCTGTATGTTGATGATGTATCCGTTGGAGTCCGCGAAGCGCAAGTGTACTGACAAAAGCCCACAGTGTCGGACGCTAGCATCCTCTTCAGAGACATGGCGGGCGACGCGGCGCAAAACGCTGCCAACAAGCTCAACCCAACCGAAGAGCAGCTGTCACAGATCGACCAGCCTGCTGATGACAACACTTGGCACGAGGCCCCCAATCTTTCTAAGGACAACTTCAAGTCGCAACTCCAAGCCAAGGTTCCAATCGGCAAGAAGGATGCTAAGGAAGCTGCTGGGGATGCCACGCAAGCTGCAGACCCATCCGGGACGAGAGACCCAGCTGCTACCGCAGACTCCACCGCCAATGCCAAAGCCGATGGCGCTCCAAGTGGCCTCGACGAGAAGGAAGGTGTCAGAGCCGGGGCACAGACCCTGAAGAACCGTGTAGACGAGAACACGCCAGAAGAGCAGAAGGACAAGGCTCGCCAGGCCCGCGAGAAGACCGAGAACTACTTCAAGGGCAAGATGCCGAAGGAGAGGCGTGACCAGGTCATCTGGCGCCTGAAGAAGATGGTTGTGGAGGTGCAGGGTCATCAAGACTGTAAGCTGGATCTCTTCAAACTGTGGCGATGAGAATGCATTGTGCTGACATTTCTCCCCAAGACCAACAAGCCATTGATACTATCCTATACCTGGCTGAGGAATACACTGGCCATGCAAAGGACATCGCCGGCCAAAGCCAAGGAACTGTGAAAGGTGCCCATACTCAGGATACGTTGAAATCTGCTGAGACTGACTTGAAGGTTTGTTTCTAGGTCTATATGAAAAGACTCGGCCAATGCTCACAAACATGCAGACACTCCTGGAACGTTTCGCCAACGGCACCTCTTTCGCCGACCTACAGGAGTCGATCAACCAGATCTACAGAGACGCCGACAGAGATCCAGAGCTCAAGGGCTGGTTCAAAGACCTTAACTCCTACATCCGCCGCTGCCTCCAAGAGCAGGGCTACATCCTGCAAGATGCCTCTAATGAGGAGGGTAGCAGGCTGTACGACAAGGGTGAGTTTTTGCTGCGTGACCGCTACAGGAACCACACCGACCGCATTGCGGACGAATTCAAGTTCCTGGCCGATCAATTCGACCAGGACCCACAGAACAAGGCCTTTGGCAATGCCATGCAGAAGTTGTTCCTCGACCTTGGCAACGACGAGAACGGCAAGCCAACGTTCAAGCCTCACCTGATCAAGGATCTCACCGAAGTGATCCTGCCTGCTTTCTTCGAGAACATCCGTTACATCCCGATCCCCCGTATCGAGTACTCCGACCCGATGATTGACGCCGTGGTGGAGAACCTCGTCGTTGAGGGCGACAATCTCGCACCTAACGTTCTTGAATTCGGCAGTGACAACTACTGGCGCTGGGGCCGCAAGAGCATCCAGAACAAGAACAAGAACAAGGTGATGCTGAGCGTATCGGGTGTGCAGTGTGACCTGCGTGACGTCTCATACTACGTCAAGAAGAAGGAGGGATTCCCTGGCATCACCGACAAGGGTGTTATGGATGTCTTCCTCGGCGGCACAGGCCTCAGCTTCAAGGTCGCAATGGAGACCGCTGACAAGAGCGACAAGGAGCACTTCTTCAAGATCAATGCGGTCAACGTCGACATCAAGAATATGAACATCAAGTTGAAGCAGTCCAACCACAAGCTGCTCTTCGCCATGTTCAAGCCATTGCTTTTCAAGGTCATGCGCCCAGTCTTGCAAAAGGTCATCGAGAAGCAGATCCGCGACAACGTGCGCAAGGCCGACTCACTCCTCTATGCCGCCAAAAAGGAGGCTGACCGTGCTGCGGAAGAGGCCAAGAGAAACCCAGACCCAGAGAACATCGAGAACATGTACCAGCGCTACTTCAACGCCTTCCAGAGACAGATGCAGCAGGGCAAGGAGAAGAAGCAGGATGTCGAGAGCAAGACCCAGGTCAACATGGCCGTCACCCAGCACGACTCCATCTTCAAGAACATCTCCCTCCCAGGTGGCATCTCGTCCAAGGCGACTGAGTACAAGGATCTGGCGGCCAAGGGTGAGCGCTGGGAGAGCCCGGTCTTCTCCATCGGCAGCGCCAAGGAGACATCTTCCCTTCCACCTGCCACTCAAATCTCTCGCAAGCCACACAATGTCACCCAAGGTGGCGTGCGCCACACCTCCGAGTCCAGCGGACCTGGTAGATTCGCCGATGCTAAGACCAACGGCTCCGGTGCCACCGGTGCCACCGGTGCAACTGGTGCCACTGGTGGAGGTTTCGCCAACCAGGTCAACGATGCCTTCCAGCCAAACCACGACACTCTGCAGACCAACAACAATGACGGTACTTATCTTGCGTATAGATAAGGCACTCGCAAACTGATTGCAGCTGTCTCAGCTTCGACGAATCGAACGGAAGATGGGGGGAAGAACCTACTGAGCCATTGATGATGCCCTAGCGGCACGCCTTCTGAACGATTGCCACGGTCACGGATCCTGCTATACCCACCACAACCGACTTTCCTTTGGTCTAAAATGTCCTTTTTGCAATCACTCGATTTTTGTTTTCCGTTTTGTTGCTTGTATGATACCACTGCTGCGCTGGAAACAGGGAGGCAACGCATATCATGGGGTCTTTCTACGATACGTAATAATAGCTTTTTTGCACACGTTCTCGCCGCACATCGACCTTTATCTCATCTCTGACGATTTGATCACCACTAGACACCGTATACAGGATAGGCAGTAATATTACCGAGCATCGCTGGTTAATAGAAGTACACATGAATGGGTGTCATTGTTGTTCTGTGTAATCCCAATGCGATAATGACGTTGAAGATCTGCCTCGGCAACACTGGAGCTTTGCCTTGCACAACTCATGCAATGTGGAAAAATCCATATCTCCACGTTTCTCAGAGATTCTTCAAGATTGCATACATGTCATTGAATGTTGGAAGATATGCAGGAATAAAGCCTATGGACAATTGTTCTTCTGACACCCAAGATATGCCAAACACATGAATTGAAGATCGAATCACGGCACAACTGGCCACCTGTTCTCAAAGGAATGCCTGTGCCCTCCTTGGCTTACAAAAGCAAAATCAAGAAGCCTCGCTGCTGGACCCTGGAAAGCAAGCCCAATAGTTGCCCATATTCCGCCCTGCTTTGATATTATCAATTCACTGGGATATTTAATGCCCTCTGGACTCTTCTCTCTCCCATCTCATCTACGAATCTAACTCCGCCCCATCAACCTCCTCACTTGTAGCAACAACCAAAAACCCCAAAAATAACAACAATGGGGAGAATTACAACGCTCTTCACCGCCGCCCTCGCGGCGCTGGGCCCAGCAACGCTGGCCTCGGCCTCAGACTCCTCAGTCCTGGACCTGATCCCCTCGAACTTCGACAGCGTCGTGCTATCATCGGGCAAGCCGGCGCTGGTCGAGTTCTTCGCGCCCTGGTGCGGGCACTGCAAGAAGCTGGCGCCGATCTACGAGGAGCTGGCCGCCGCGTTCGCCTCCGCCGGCGACAAGGTCAGCGTCGCCAAGGTCGACGCTGACGAGCACAAGTCGCTCGGCCAGCGGTTCGGCATCCAGGGCTTCCCCACCCTGAAGTGGTTCGACGGCAAGAGCGAGACCCCGATCGACTACAGCGGCGGCAGGGACTTTGAGAGCCTGGCGGGCTGGATCACGGAGAAGACGGGCGTCAAGCCCAAGGTCAAGAAGGGTGTCGAGAGCAAGGTCGAGATGCTGAGCGATGCGTCGTTCGCCGCTAGCGTCGGCGGCGACAGGGAGGCACTGGTGGCGTTCACCGCGCCGTGGTGTGGACGTGAGTTGCTCCCCGCTCCCCCTCCCGCCTTTTGCACGAGACAAGAAGGCACACGGCTCAGGAGATTCGGAGGGTCGTAGGTTCTGCCAATACTGACGTGCATGATGTATAGATTGCAAGACACTCGCGCCAACCTGGGACAAGGTCGCGGCCGACTTCGCACTCGAGCCCAACGTGCTGATCGCCAAAGTCGACTGCGAGGCCGAGAACGCCAAGGCGACCGCGCGCGAGGCCGGCGTCTCCTCCTACCCGACCATCCACTACTACCCGGCCGGCAGCAAGACCGCAATCCCCTACGAGGGCGGCCGCTCCGAGGGCGACCTCGTGGCCTTCATGAACGCCAAGGCCGGCACCCACCGCACCCCCGGCGGCGGCCTCGACAGCATCGCCGGCACCGTGCCCAGCCTCGATAAGCTCGCGGCCGACCTCAAGACCGGCGGCGACAAGGCCTACGTCGAGCTGCAGAAGGCCGCCGGTGCCCTCGGCGAGAAGTACGCTGAGTACTACGCCAAGGTCGCCAGGAAGCTGGGTGAGAACACGGGCTATGTTGAGAAGGAGAGCTCGAGGCTGGCGTCGCTGCTGAGGAAGGGCGGACTTGCGCCTGAGAAAGTCGATGACCTGATCAAGAGGAGCAACATCCTGGCCAGATTCAAGGGTGATGCTGGGAAAGATGAGTTGTAGAGTCGTTCGCTAGCTTCCTGAAGCCATTGCCATGCAGGCTCGAAGGTGTGTACAACAGTGACAGAGAGGCAGGAATAAATTCCCTCCTGGGTTAGAGATTACGATCAAACCATGCATGCAAGGTTCGGGCTTGGATATCTGAAGAAAGCAGTTGAATCTGCTTGCACGGAATAGAGACGGGGAAATGAATGGTATTGCAACGACTGTATTTCCAGACTGTGAAATAAAAAGAGTGGAGGCGTTCTTATCAAATCATCGTCTGGTCATTGTTCTAGGTAAAGTCACTGGTAGCGTACATAGCCAAATCAAATGGCTCAGGGTATCATGCGATCACGACAAATGTGACCTTGCTCCCAACTCCATGCCGAGCTATTCACGGAACGTTCGTTTCCCTCTTCAAGATCATTGACTCCAACGCGCCCATTCGAACACCATTTCTATCAAAATTCGACCGCTAACTTTACTTTGAATCATCGCGCTGGGGTGACTCCCAAACAGCAATCTCAGGCGAGAAAGCCACAGGCCAGTCCTCCGTCGTCCTCCATCCGCCCTTCCAAGCACCGTCATCCTCGCTCCCTGGCCCCCATCTCATGATGATGCCAGTCTTCTCCATCCAGCCTAGGACCATGTCGACCTCCCACTCCCAAAGCTTGCCGTCATGCGTTGTCTCGATCGACTTTGCCGTACAACCTGGCCGGAAGACCACTACGTGCATGACCGAGCGTAAGACGAGGTCCCACTGGACATCGATGAGGTTACCGTTGATGTCGACCCAGAATGGAAGTCTGGTGTACTCCTCCTTGCCAAATACGTGGGGTTGGAGTGGGATAGAGACTCCAGGCTTCAGACCGTGGCGTGTTGAGAACTTGTCAGTTTTGTGATAGGTCAGGGGGAAACGCAGGCGGGCGCGGTCGATCTTCTTCGCGTCGTAAGTGCCGTCAGTGTATGACATTGATGTCAATCTTGGGAACGGGGCTTTGTAATGATCATTCCTCTCCGGAAAGTGAGACACCGCCTTGATTCTGCCAGCAGAGAGGAGGCTCGTCAGGGCGATCATCTCAGAGTCTCGAACTATTGGCGACATGGCGTAGCTATCGTTTTGACTCAGCTGCTCGACCACATGATGCCAGGCCGCAGCAGCGTCACGAAGGTAGAATCGCTCGGGAATATTGAAAGTATTCTTTGGCCATCGCTGGAACAACCTCAGGAACGTTGTACTAAAATGGAAGTTTCTCCCAGGCAGTTGACGATGAGGCTTCTCTTGGACCAACACACCTTCGGTCACTAGCTCGGATAGCGCTGTATCCAGCAGTGGGCCTAAGAGACCAAGCTTTGCGGCGGCCCTCTTGTGATCATAGACGGCCTGCTTGGTAGAGCAGTTGGCCTTGATCCAGGACTTTGCAAGCATGAGCGCATCATCTTTCTTCGCTATAGATGAGGAGGCACCAGGTAGTGCACGGCCATACACATAAGTATGTGCAAGCTTAGCCCTATGTGTATCAAAAGTTTGCGTGAAATAGGATTCACGGCTGACCTCGTATGGTTTGTCTGCCTCCCTGATCTTGTATCTGTTGTTCAATAACTCCCTTGATGCGGGTAGCGAAGAGATCTCCGGGCTGTTCGATTTTTGAGGAGGTTTGACGAAACGCTCAGCCCATTTCAACAGTGCTGGCCAATCAGTATCTTCTGGCCTGTTGAAATTAATTGGAGGCAGCTCGTCTTTCTCGTATGCCTCAAGAAAGGGCTCCATGATCGCATGTTGGAGCATCTTAACTTCGTCGGCTCTACTGCGACGCAGCCAAATCCATTTGCTCTCTAGGAAATCCTCGTTATACTTGAATTCAAACGCATGGCTGACGATGCTCCAATTGATGTTCTGTTGGATGCCACCACAGACAGCACCAACGAGAGCCAACGCAGCGATAAGCCGATCCGCCTCTTCGAACGGACCCCGTCTGCGCTGTCTTGGCTCGTACGATGTCACCTGTTTCTTGTTTGAAGGCTCGGCAGAAGTGATGCCGTTCCCACCTTGGACATTCAATGTATTTGACTTCCTCTTGCGCCCTGCAGGTGCTAGATTCCAAGTACCGTGCGCCAAGCTTGTCTTCCCGGCTCGAGGTATCCCCATTCGAAGGACTTCGCCAGAAGGTATGTAGCTTGTTGCACTACTTCTAATGGCTTGATCGGCATCCTGCGTAAGACGACCTGAACCGACGGATTGCTCATCGACATATACGAATTTCTTCTCACCAAATATCGTCGAAGCCAAATCAGCGTATTCATTGTCAGGTCGGATATGCCCACCAACGAATCTGTGGTTGATGAAGATCCAGAAGTTGGATGTTTCCAGATGGATATCGTTTTCGACGACATGACTTTCCCAATCTTGTACAGAATCCACTTGCTCAAAAAACCATGCTTCATCAGCTACTTTCAATCTCTGACCTAGACGGCGATGAGTCGGATCTCTTTCAAGGACATCCTCCAAAGATTGAGGGAGATCAGGATTATCTGCCGTAGCTTTATTTTCTCTCCCAAACGCAAGAGCCGGCAGCTCATATGTGCAACATGTCGGTAGTCCACAATCTCCAAATATCCCGCTAGTCTCCTGGAACACTTGTAGCTGGGCCTGCGGCTTGAATTGTAGGCGTAGATCTATTTTCTTTCGTTGCTGAGCGGGAGCGTACGTGTTGGTGAACCCACTGCCAGACGCCAAATATGGCTCAGACCCCTGTGTGTTAATATGTTGAGGGTAGTGTGTAGAAGGAACTGGGCTGTGCATGGAACTCGGTTGTCCAAGGACAGGCAACAGCGTTGGCGGCGGCATCAAATCTTGAGGCCTATAAATTGGGACCGACACAGCAGTGTTGATATTGACAACTTTAGGGTCCAAACTACTGTGTGCCCTCATCGAGGGGAGGTAATTGACAATTGTCTCATAGTGCCGTCCCATGCCGTCAAGACCAGGTGGTAAAGGCATAGGTCGTTGATAAGGAAGGACAGGAAATCCTCGCGGCAGCCTGTCCAGCACTCTCCTCGTCACCAACAAAGACGTCGGTTCTGACCTGGACGATGATAATTTCTGAAATCTCGAAGAAGGCTTTTGGAGGTCGGGAGGATCGTTCTTCAAGCGAAACAGTCGTGAGAGCTTGCCCTTTTCGTGTGTCCTCTCAAACTTGGCTTCAGGATCATGTGCATAGTCATCGATCTGGAACATGCCCTGCATCTGTACCTGCTCATCATCTATACCAGAGGCATCGCCATCTGAGCTGTCATGTTCAATTACTGAACCACTCCTCCTACGTCTTGTGCTAACCGTTTGGCGAGACTCAGCAGTGGCAGTAGCAACAACCGAAAGACGTCTGCGCTCTCTCTGAGCAGGAACTCTTGTTTTCTTCCTAGATGGCGTCGATATTTTTTGAGGGGAGGGGGGAGGTGATTGACCTGGAAAGTACGGCCGCTTGACAGAGAGCGTGCTGTCAAGGGGGAATTCCTCAACCCAAGATCCAAACTTTCTGATAGGCACGTTTTGCTCTTGATCGGTAGTTAGCGTAGTTTGGGATTTGCTGGATCTGCTCTGAAAAGGAAGGCGAAAGTTTTCAGCCCTCAGTCGCAAGTCTGGGTCTATGTAGCATTCAGTTGGAAGATATTTCGCAGGGTATCTGTCCTTCATACCTTGCTTTGCCTTTCGCACTCGAGGGTCGTTGGAAGAAATGCCTGGCAAAGCAAGGATGCGGATGTCGACTGAGGTACCAGACTTGGCCTTCCATTTGAAGATAAACTGTTGCAGTTGACCCAGAGCCAATAGGTTGCCAACAGCTCTAGCGGAGGTCTGTCGATCAACAGAATGGCTATACTTCTGCTTCCACGCAGATATTAAAGGATACCACATCTCGCGAGAGCCTGGGAAGACACCATTGCAGCGTTTCATTGTGTCCATCACAATCCTTGTTCGCTGAAGATCGACTAAACCAATGTCTTCAGGATTGACTTTTGGCATAATGCCAAGGTAGAACATCTCAGGGGTGATTTCAGAACCGCCGACCAAGTCGGTGTCGGTGGAATCGGAGAGTTCTGCATTATCTTGCAGATCTGTTATTGAAGCTGTCGGATCAGTACCAATAGCAGATTCATGCGAAGTAGTCCCAAAGAGTGCTGTTTCGCTTGGAGCTGCCATTGTTGATAGCTGCACTATTGTCCCGGCAGGATTCTCTGACGACTCCGCGAAGGTGTCAGTGTGCAGTCTCGACTCATTATTTTCAGAAGCTTGACGGGCATTGATATTGCTCTGAGTGCTTGGGCCGCTAGCCAAGTTTGCTGCAAAAGCTACGTTGGGCTCGCCCTGCGCAGCATCTTCAACAGCATCCCTAGATGAGGTCTGATTGAATGTGGCTTCTTGGCTTTGGGGCACCTTCGTGGACAGCTCAATATCGCTCGTGATTTCGACAGGTCTTTGGGCAGCTTCGTTAATCCTATTGACAGGCTTGACCTTTTTTGGTCTGCCTCTCTTCTTAGGTTTACTGACACTGGCGTTTCCTGCGGTCTTTGCACTAGTATCATCACCCTGGCCGACAGAGGCTTGAGTATCTCCAACCTTCGTAGCTGCACTAGTGTTCTGTCCCGTGACCTTAGCAGCGCTTCGAACCTGTGATCCCTCGGCCATATATTGGTCGTCAAGCTGGGCTGCGGCATTGAACTGCATTGCATCCTCATGTTCAATTACTTGCTTCGACACGTTGGCTCTTTCGTCTTGAATAGAGTATGTAGCAAGGTCTCTTGGATCCACATCGTTGCTAACGAATTCTACGTCAGCATCAGTGGGGGTATCGACTTCCTGTGGGGTAGACACCCCCCTCTGGCCGTGGTGAAGAGTCGGGAAACCTTCGAGCGATATTCCTCTTGATTGCCATGTCCCGTCTTCGTTCGGCACTATACGATATTCAGACTTTATGTGATGGGAATGCTTCTGGAACCAATCAAACTGCTCCAGGCGTTCGGATTTAAACACAACGACCTTTGCTTTTGGCAACACACCACGACGACCTTGTGAGATGATCTCTTCCAATCTGAGCGTACGGGCACCTGGAGGCTGGACGTATACACCCGGTCTCGATCGAGAAAGCAGTTCATGCTCGATCTGGATGGCTCTTGACTTGCCTGTTGCGAGGCTAGCGTTGCTCTCACTTAGCTGCCGCATTTCTCGCTGCTCTTCTTCGATGCGCTCTCGTTCTAGCCTCTCCTGATCACGTCTTTCTTGTCTGAGCTTCTCGCGCTCGAGCTCCTCCTGTTTCAGCCGATCGCGCTCGGCTAGCATCGCCTTGGTAGGCCGTCCTCGCTTCTTTGGTGTTGGAGATTCACCCAACTCGTCTGCTTTACGCTTCTTGTTCATCGACCTCACACCAGTCTCTAGGCTGGGTACAACTACGGAGGGGCTAGGATGCCTAGACGGGAGTCGAATATGAGCCAAGCGCTGCTCGGCTGCTGCAAGCTTTTCTGCAGTGGTGCGGACACTGACTTTGAATTTTACCAGATCTTCATAGTCAACTTTCACAGAACGAGGAATGTTCCGCCGAGTGATCTCACCAGGCTTATCATTCTCTTCAGACTGTGCGACCTTTTGCGCAACGTTGTATTCCTTTGTGGGTCTGCCACGCTTTGGTTGAGCTTTCTGATGCAGTTGCACCAAGAGCTCTGAGTCGCTCAGGTCCACTGCCAATGCTTTCCTTGGCTTTCTCTGCTTGCGAGTCGTAGCTGAATGCCTGACGACTGTGTTCTGTCCCGTTCCAGTCTGGCCTTGGAGAAGATCGACACACGAAGCTAAGGGAGCGATGGAATCCTTCAATGCAAAGTTTTGCAGCGGTATCTTTGGGAACCCCCACTTGTCCATATCTGGAGGCGGTTGTGGAGGCACCTCATTGACCTTCTTTCCCTTCTTTGCATTAATCTTACGGAAGTCGTGAATAGCATCCCAGCTCGCTTCTCCATCGGCGACAGCCAGCTCGAAGTTCGGCCTTGTACGCAACCTGAAAACATTTCGTCTACCATCAGTGACAACGTCTCGAATCAGACCAAAGTGGCGAAGATGCGGAGGCTGTGAGATATGCCAGGCTTCTGACAGTCTCGACATGAGTTCGTCGAGTGGTCGACGGAAGTTAGAGCCTCCCAATCTTCTGACCACCTCAGAAGAAGTCACTCCTGCAACGCCAGCTTCATGAACGAGACTGTAGATTCGATTGATCATGGACCTGTCCCGAATCCACATTCCTGGAGGATTTGGAGCGATCTGGGTTCCAGCATTCTCCACATCCTCCTCAAAACCCTCAATTTCGTCATCTGGAACTCCTTCGGCGTCCTGCTCATCACCGCTCTCGTCATCCGCGTAAGGCTTGTTGGCACTCCCGTCGTTACCAGTGAAAGCATTTCGGTCCATTTCGGTCGGAGGATGTAGCAACTGTATGCAGCGTGCGTACTTTGCCCTTGATCTACCTCCGCTATGTTGAATTTCGTCACCATGATCAATTTCGGCTTTGATGCGGCGGATGCAACCTACCCTAGCCAAGCGACGGATGCAGCGGAAGTACGCTCGCGTCTCCCATTTCTTGTTGTTGATATTGAGACCCTTACGTACATCGTCGAGTGCCATAATATTGTTATTGTCCTGGAGCAGTCTTATCGTCTCATTATACCAAGTGGCGTAGTGGATGATCCGAGCTTGATTGCCTTGGTGATCAATCGCAAAAGCGCCTTTCTCCCGCTGAGATGCATATCGTTTCAACTTTAGCAGACTCGTCTTCGACGACTGAGCAATGACAGCTTCTTTGGTTATGTAACCTTTCTGGACAAGGCTATCGGTTCGTTTCGGAACAGAGCGCTTATCTTGCCCAGTCAAACGAACGATGTCAGGCTGGACAATACCAGAAGGCCCATGTGCTGCAATCACTGACAGGACTGCAAATTCAAGAGGGAAGACGCGCTTGTAGTCCACACCATGGCCGGCAATTGCATGCCATATGCGCTCCTCAGTAGCGGCAAGCCGCTGACCAGTTGAATGACCATTTGCAAGAGGTGATTGATTGTGATTTGGAGGTTGGATAACGTTGATGTCCGAGTAGGCTGAGAGCCATCGCCAGAGTTTATCGACCAAGGTGTCATCCACGGTTGGCATTACCGTAGGCGGTGGTGCATCTGCGAATAAGAGATCTTGCGGCAAAACCGCCGATGTCGTGCTGTCATCGCCATGAATCCTGGACTTGTAGAACTGTTTGACAAAACTCTTCAAATCCTCAATACCAAGACCTATCGTATACCGTTAGCTACGATGATAGATTCGCGACTTGAGTAGATGCCGCCGCGAGTCGAACGCGGTACTCGGTGAATTGGCCTCACTGAAGGCACAGCAGGATCTGCAGACGTACCGTTTGGACCGCTTAGGGCAATATCATGCAGCAGCTGGTCTATCAACTCGTCAAAGCCAGAAGCCATGCTGGTACCTCAGCTTGGGTCATTTTACGAAGCAAGCGAAGAGAATCGAACTCCGGTATCCAGCCGATGTGCCGTAGTAGTCTGAGTGAGCAAGTCAGAGGCAACAAGGTGGTGTAGTCGTAAAGCGTTAGTTTGCGCGATAGGATGCAGAGAAGCGTGCCGAAATTCTTTGTGGTTTGGTTGGTTGGTTGGCTGGCGATGCGAAGAGCCGTAGTGGAGGGGGATTGGCTAGGAGATCTTGGTGCGGGGTGGGGGAGGTTCGCCGAGTTTTAGCCGGCTTCATGCCTTAGGCAGCAGTATACTGTGAGGTCCAGGCAAGAAGGAAGTGGCCTCAGGCTGACAAATTGATGTTGGATAACGATGACGGACCACGACTGGAAGTCTGTATTCTAAGAAAGACTTGTGAGAACAGCAATTGATTAGTCGGAATGACCTTGCCTGCCAACGCCACGCTCAACCAGCTTCAAGAAAACATGTAACGCAATAAGCCTCAATCATTCATACCGAGGCCGTTTCTCTCTGTCCCTACCACCATCGTCCTCCCTTCGCCGCCTCTCGCCAACAGGTTGTGCATTGGCTCCCGACCTTTCGTTGCCCCCGTCGTCCCTATCCCTCCTTGTATCGCCATATTCAGCCCACCGCCCAGTATCTTCACTCTGGAGGTCTCTGTACTTTGATCTACCCTTCCTTCCCAACTTCGTCATGTCCCTGATCTGCATGTATTCAGGCATAACATCCTTGCTCCCCTCATCCTCAAATCTCACACCGGCAAGATCACGGTTGAGGACCCTCTTGACTTCTTCGTCCTGATCGTCGTCTCCTTGGAAGAAAGCGCCCTTGTGGAAGTACTTCTGCATGTAACCCATCTTGCCTTTGCCCTCTCTCTCCTCCCGCTGGCTTTCGATATACTCCTGGTCTTCCCTCTCGCGCTCCTCCGCAGTCAAGTTGCGCCGCCGTTCTACTTCCTCTCTTTCCTTCTCTTTCTCTACAAGCGCCATCCGATCCCTTCGTATACGCTTGAGCTCGCGCAACTTCCAAGCCGCACGCTCCGCGTCGGGATCCACTCCGTCGCGATCGTCTACCTCGTCTTCAGGCGCGACGTCCTCGTCGTCCCAGTACTTCTTTCCAGCTGCGCGAGCAGCTGCGTCGCGCTCCAGTTGCGCCTGGAGGACTTGATCTGCTTTCTCCTGCCTCCGTGCTTCCTCTTTCGCCTCCTTCTCTTCCGCAGACTTCTCCTGTGTAGATGTTGCCTGCTGCTTCGCGCGCTGTGCTTTGTTCAAAAACTTTGGCGCAATCATAGGCCTCGCAGGTTCATCGTCGCTCGAGCTTTCCTCTTCCTCAGAGCTCTCTTCCGATCCTGAACCGGATTCCTCACTCCCGCTTTCTTTACCGTCATCCTCCTCAGATTCCGAAGCTGTCACGAAGCCTTCAAGGTCTTCCTCTGTGGGCCCTTTTGGTTTCTGGGGTGTGTACGAGCGCTGTTGATTTGCTTTGCTCAAGTCTACAGCGAGCTTCTTGCCGGGAAACGACTTCGCTTTCGGGGCAGGTTGTTTCACCGGTTTCTGTTGCTCCTCCTCTTCTTCAGATTCCTCGAACTCATCTTGCTCGTCTTCTACTTCTGCTTTGCCTGGTCGGTATCTGAAAAGGTGTTTCGCATTCTTCGTCATGCGCGACGAAGGTGGAGGCATTGCGGCTACTGTGAAAATCCTAGACACAGTAGAGTTGCACTTCCACGATCGATAGATCAAGAGCTGATCGATGTAACATTCGGCTTCAGAAGGTCCAATGATTTTGTTGCTCCAAACCAACTGCTATGTTAGGCAATAATACCCGAACACTCTGGCGGAACATTTCGGCTAAAGTTACCACAGATTTTTTGGGTTCGGCTACCGTGCCACTTCTTCGCATACGTTAAACATATGGTTCTGTAGGTAGTGAAACCTTAGCAAACAGTGGGCAGCAGAACCGAAAAATCACAGCAGTGTTAAGGAGCTTTGAGAGTTCAACATGCTAACCCTGTAACACCATAACAGCTAGTCTAGCCTAGCAATTATCATCACGGTACTAGCTATCGAGGTATGTGTAATGGAAATGATGTGATGAGCTGTTGTAAGCTGGTAGAATGGTAGTGGCAGCTACAAAGAAGCGATGCGGCTACTCAGAAACAAGACTTGGGCTAGGTTCGATAAATACAGCATGCCTGCTGATTCACTGTTCGCCCCACCGGAACATGTATCTCCTCCTATCATCTTCCGCACTGTGCCAAATCCCATGAATAGGTTCCATCGTATGTACTAATTCTACAACTCCGTCTACTACAAGACCTGGAATGACTCCACACGAGACGAAGTTTTGACCCATCCAGGGACGAGGCATGTCTCTGAACGCAACTGCGCTGCTTGTGAACACTGTTACGGCACCGTCACAGTGGAAGATGCTGCTCAGATCTTCTTCACCGTCGAGTCTGCCGCACCAGATGTACCCTCGTTCGAGAAGGGTTTTCATAAGGTTGAAAAACCAGTGGCCCACATGGTAGTGATCCGTGATGGGTTCCTCTTGAACATGTTCGCTAGATAGAACAGTGCCAGGAGATCGTACTCTTATACATGCACGTATAGTCTCTGCAATTCTGGGGAGACCGATTTCTTCCAGTTCAACCAAGAGGTCTACTAGGACTGCGTTGACAAGCAGCAGTAAGGTTTCTAGGTTATTGGCCTCTTTCAGCTTCTCTGGAAGCTCTTGGTACTTCTCTCTTACCTTATGGAGCTCAACTTTCTCGTCGACTGACCAGAGCCAACCAGACGTTTCTAAACCCTCCTTTCTGACCCTAACATCAGCAAAGCGCGGTTCGACACGCTCTCGATGGGCGAGCGAAGTGGATAGATACCTTGGGGAAGTAAGCAAATCGTAAATCTTCTCGTCTTGCCAGCGGAAAATTGGCACTCCTGTAGATGCAAATATGTTCGAGCGACCAGAAGTAATGATAGTACCGTTGATCAAAGCTTGCGCAAATGCGCAAACGCTGTACGAGTACCGCTTGCGGCTTAGATCGATGGGATCGATGCGTTTCTGGTACTCGCATAGATTCGCTGCAATTGCTAACCGATCTGAAACGACTGAGTTGTCTCGAAGTTTCATCTGATTTGCGACTTCAAAACTCTGAGGACGCGATGCTCGCCGTTCCTGTTCCCAAACTTGCACGTAGAATCCGCCCATCACTTCCATGTTACTGTTTCCAATACCAGATGACAGCTGAGGTGTTGTGTTTGCAGCGTTCCTGACCATAGACACTACATCGAAGAGCTCAGAGAGCCGTAGAGATATCTCGTCGGGGCAACCCCCAGTGAACCATGGGTTGTTATTAAAACCATGTGGTATTTGCAGCTCCATCTGGCCCTGGGTACAGCTAGCCTCTTGATATGTCCAATTTCGAGAAAACCATCTATCGGCCAGAATATCAGACAGCAAACGGATCATCTCCGAGAGGCTCTGCGGATCCGCATTGTCATACCAGGAACTTAGCCAAGAATTATCATGACGTATGGATCTGTTCCTTGCATGGGAAAGGATGCGTGTGAATGTTCGGAAGGACGATCGAAGATCTTTTCTTACGCTCAACAAGCCTATCGAGTATGCGGCGGATCGATAGACTTGATCCATGCATTGAATACCCTGTTCCAAATCGAGGGGATCATCTTGGTCGATGCACTCCTGGTCAATCCAGACAAGACGGATGCCACGTCTAATGGCACAGGATATGGACCTCTCAAGAATACTTGTGGGTACCCTGCTCGTCCGAACACCACTGGCTGTTCGAATTGTGTAGGAGGAACAAGACTGTGTTCCGTCTGAGCTTTCGAAAGAGTTCCAACAGTACGAGACTGCGAGGTAGTTTGTCTCTGCTGGGTGGTCATCCTTGCTTGTTAAATTTAAGGTCCTCGTTCGAATACAGATGTCTTCCGGCTCAGTACTGCTGACCCCAGGAACCTCTATGAAGCGAAGATGCTTCGCCCAATGTGAGAAGTTCGCGCGGACCACGACACATTCCTGGATTTCTAGTGTCTTTTCAATGAGACTGTCAAGAGAACCAACGATTGCTCCAAGTTCCTTGTCAGTGTCTAGTTCCATGCCGGCAGTTGACTTTAGAGATAGCGTAACCTTCTGCTCTATCGGAATCGCTATAGGGAAGAGAGCCACGAGAAACGAGATGACGTGCGTTACGCAGAGCGGTCTATATCTCTTCAAGCAGGTCACATGTATGTCAGATGTATAGCGGAAGTGATTTCTATTTGGACAATTGACAGCACACTTGCCGGCCTCTATCCTGAGTGAAGAAGAAGAGAATACTTGGAGACGAGCTGATGGACAGGAACTCGGAAATTAGCATTATATCAAAAATTCGTTGAATTGGTGGAGCATCATGGTGACAGAGAGCCAAAGCCAATATGCGATTGGTTCGAAATTCTTCGGAGGCGTTGTGGAAGCCGTGACTATGTACCATTTGGAATCCCGGAACTATGATGATATCATCACTTGTATTAATCGTATCGACTAAATAGACATATTCAAGTTCTGTATTGATCTATGCTACCTGGCCACCGGGTGTTGTGAGATTGCATTGAAACAACATGAAATTCGATTTAGCAGCCTAAGGCATTCAGGACGGGAGCTAGTGGGTGGCTGCAATTCATGCGTCTATATCTCGAATGGGATAACTTGGAATTTTTAGATCACGGAAGCTAGTGGGTGGCTACAATTTATGCGATTCGCCTCGATGATTAAGTTCTGAGGCAGAGGTCACGGGAGCTAGTGGGTGGCCGCAATTCATGCGACGCCACAGATCAATCTTCTACTTGGCTGATGGCACCATGGGCATCTTCTTTCCTACGTTGACGTCGAATCTTGATGTTTTATCTTATCACTACACCATCTAAAGAAGCTATGAAAGCCTGGCTTTGTATGGATATTATTTGTTGTCATTCTGCCCACTGTATTGACAAGATTTCCTGACTTCTAATACAAGCCTCTCGCGCCTGGAAGGTATCTGTATGAGCCTGGAGCACCCTGGACGGGAGCTAGCGGGTGGCCGCAATTCATGCGAGCCAAAAAACCCAGGCAATGACCGTAGATATAGAGAAAGCGGGATGGATTCCGATCCAGTCTTGAACTTTTCTAGATTCTGTAGAGCGTTCGTTGCAACATGGAACAATCGTTTTCTCACAGCAGCTCCCCTCAATTGAAACCCTCTTACATCTTTTACGATTATAATCGCCAGATATGCCTCATAAACACAAGAGAAAAACGATCAATGACGACGGCCAATTCAACCTTCCACCGACCTCAAGGGCAAAAGCACTCCCCTCCTTCCACCAAGATGCAAAACAACAAACGCGCGGTAAGGGAAAGCAGCAGGGACCACCTGCAAAGACGCTCAAGAGGAAGCGAGAAGTCCATGCAGACTACAAGGAAGACGACACTCCCAAGGCTTTTGCGCGGCTGATGCAGCTTCAACAAACTGGGAAACGATTCAAGTCTGGTCTAGACGATGGTGGACGCAAGGGAGAAGCGGCGAAGAAGAAGCAGAAGAAGTCTGCGAAGCCTACTACAACACATCAGAACGGCGAAAGCACTGAGAAGTCATCAGGAGTGAAAGCAAGCGAACCTACGGCCAAAGATGAATCTACCGCAACAAAACGAGACTCTACTGCAGAAGTACCCAAGATCCTACCTGGCGAGCGGCTGTCCGATTACGCTGCCCGCGTGAACCGTGCTCTTCCTGTCTCAGGCCTCACGCGGAAAGGAACTCAGCATATTGAAGGACTCAAGGAACGACGGACCAAGACGGAAAAGCGACTGCACAAGATGTACGCTGAGTGGCGGGAGACGGACGCCAAGCGCAAAGCAGCAGAAGAGGAGTTTGCTGAGCAGCAGGAGGAAGAGGAAGAGGAGAGGGCAGCTGCGTTGGGTGTGGAAAGCCTCGAAATACCTACTGAAGGAAAGAGGGGAAGACGGAAAAGAATGCTGACGGAGACTAACGAGGTGGAGGAGGACCCTTGGGCGGCGTTGAAGGAAAAGAGAGGGAAAGCCTCAACTGGGTTGCACGATGTAGCGCAGGCGCCTCCTGAGCTAAAGAAGGTGAGGGAGAAGTTTAAGGTGAAGAAGACTGCTGGTGCTGGGGTGGACGTCATGAATGTGCCAAAGACTGCTGGCAGTCTGAAGAAGAGGGAGGAGCTGAGTAGTGCCAGGATGGAGATCATCGAGAGGTACCGTGCCATGATGAAGTCTAGTGGTTCGTGATCTTAATGAATCCATGATGAGCGAGTCAAACATCGATTGGCAAACACTTTTACATAAAGCTCAATTCTTCTATACTCACCCTCGTATCTGCATTACTGCACAAGTCGTGTGTTCACGCACTGCCTTACCCGGCTACGATCCCCTGTCTATCGCGATCTGCTTGAGGATCCTGTCTGCGCCTTGTTGTATCAAAGCCTGTGCAACATCCGATCCAAACTGATTAGCGTCTTCGGGAGTTACGACCGTCCTCCTGAACTCAACCTGTGCCGCGTCCTGTCCGTCTAGGCTAATGACAATTCCACGCATAATCATCTCATCAGATAGGTCAGATTCAGAATTGCCATCTGTACCCCCATTAGCCTTTTCAGCAACGCCAGTGAAATGATGGTAATCCTCGGCAGGCTTAACGCCAATGCCAACACCCGTGCCAACGTTTGATGTAAGCGAGCTCTTCCTGGAGACCCATTCAGTCTCGACTCCAATGGGTACCGAGCACCCGCCCTCCAGGGTTCGCATGACACTGCGTTCTGCGAGACCCTGCCTCGTGGTCCTATCATGACCAACCCTGGAAAGCAACTCCACCACCCTTGCGTCACCTTGGCGTATCTCTAGTGCGAGCGCACCCTGCCCAACAGCGTACAGCATGCCGCCGTTGCTGCCACTGAGATACTGCGTGATCCTGTCACTCATGCCCAGCCGTTTGAGTCCTGCGACTGCGATAACGATGGCTGAGTATTCCGACTCAAGGTTGTCGAGTTTGGCCAGCCGAGTGCCAACGTTGCCGCGGACATCTGCAAATTTCAAGTGAGGGTGGGCACGCTTCAACTGCGCAGTCCGCCTCAAGCTGCTCGTGCCTACGACAGCGCCTCTAGGAAGGGATTGCAAGGTCTTGAACTTTTCAACCATGTTGCCTTTGACCACCAATGCATCCCTTGGGTCTTCACGCTTGGTAATAGCGCCGATGGCGAGGTCAGATGGCAGTTGCGTTGGCATGTCCTTAAGGCAGTGCACGATCAAATCCAGTTCACCTTTCTGCAGTAGAACCTCGAGATCCTGTGTCCAAAGTGCTTTGTCGTTGAATTTGTGTAATGCAGTGGTCTGATTGTTGTCGCCAGCAGTCGCCATTGCATGAATCTCGAACTTGTGCTCAGGCCATGCTTCTCGTAGGGATTTTGCAACCTCGTCGGCCTGGACTCTTGCGAGCATTGAGCGGCGTGTGCCTATCCGAAATGTTTGCTGTGTTGTTGGCGGTGCGACTGCATTAGGTTTGACATCTTCGATCGCCGACATCCCTGCGGATTTGACCTGTCTTGATTATAGCAACGTGATTTGGAATTCGTCAGATGCGAGCCATCAATTTTGAAGAAGCGTTGATCTTATAGATGCACTGCGTCAAACCAATGCCAGAGTGTCTTCCGTAAGATGCCGTCACATTACCTGGGTACACGAACAGAGCGAGAAAGATCCATGCAATCCTTCAAACCCGTCCCACTAAAGCTCGCTGTCTAGGGCACTGTGTGTGCTCAGCGGCTGCACGTCACTGTCAGACCATCAAAACTGTCCCGCCACTACTGTGATTCTAAATGTCAGTTTACTAGATATTCGCACCCCTAATAGTCTAGTCGGGTCCAGTCCACTTCAATCTAACTCACGTGTTCTAAGCTGCTACCTTGTGCATTCCCGGTAGACGCGGAGGTCTGCTCACCTACCAATCACATCCTCTTACTGGCATGTCGAAACGCTTCACGCCCGCATTGCTGGCATGTTTCATCGAACAGGGTCCCGCTCTCTCTATAGCTATTCTTGTCCTTTGACCATTGCTCAACACCTCTAATACGCCGTCAAACTATGTCTGTGCAAGCGCTTCATATTATGTACACGCTATAACAATCATACTTTCGCTTCATGAAGCCCTTATGCTGTTATATCAGAGCACCCCGTTTCTCTCTTTCCACTCCAGACTCCAGGTCGTGTCACACTATATCATCATACCCCTGTGCCGTGACGTTCGAAATCACCCCTACCATAGCCTTGTGATTCAGTCATTCCCGTGGAGACTACCTAGAGTCACTCTGACTGCTCAAGGCTACCTTTGTCCCTCTACCGCTCCCTCCAGCAACCGGGAGTTCCATTGTCATACTTACTGAAGGTCTTTGTCTCTCGTTACATATATCACACTGCTCGAGTCCCACCTCAAGTGATCAAGGTAGTCCTCTACATACGATCGACGACCATGACGAGCCCTTCAGATCCACATGCATCTGCCACGCAGAACGGGCAGAACGGAGACGTCACCTCACCAGCCCGCGGTGCTGAAATGCGCAACTTCCTTCAGTCACGACTATTGCAGAAGAACAGAGCACCACCGTTGGTACACAGCTGGGAATTCTGGCACGATCGACAAGACCGTGCCCAGCAGCAAGAAGTCGAGAGCAAACCTGACGAGCAGCAGGACCCCAACAAGGCCCACTACGAGAGCCGTCTCGTCAGCCTCGCCCCTGTGAACGACGTCCGCTCGTTCTGGAACGTCTTCAACAACTTCGACGTCACCCACCTTCCCCTCCGCGACAGCGTCCATCTCTTCCACAAGGGCGTGAAGCCGATCTGGGAAGACACACGCAACTCCAAAGGCGGCAGCTGGACCTTCCGGATCCCTAAGTCAGCTGGGCCAGATGTCTGGAAAGAGATCTGCATGTTGGCTATTGGGGAGAAACTGCAGGAGGCGGTGGAGAGCGACAGGACGACGTTCAGGGACGACATCTGCGGTATCACACTCGGCGTAAGATTCAACAGCTACCTGTTGCAGATATGGAACAGGGACGGTGCCCACGAAGAGGGGATACAGAGGGTGTTGAACGTAGTCATGTCGAACCTGAGTGACGATCTGGCTCCGAGAGAGGGGAGTTACTACTACAAGCGGCACGATGAGCATGCTGGATTTGCTGGCAAGGAAAGGGATGATGCTGGCAAAGCGAGAGCGATCGTAGGTGCGGATGGCAACGTACGGCTCCCGAGCACGAACGTTACGTTTGACAGCAGTAATGGTGCTTTGGATGATGATGCCCGGAAAGAGACAGATGACGCTGTGCGGTACATGAAGCATAGTAACGAACAGATGAAGCAATCGATGGATCGCCTTTCAGAGAGGGTGGAGGGATAACTGGCCTCAGCTTACAAGAAGATGCGGTTCATGACAGCGCGAATGTACACTTGAGCTTGCTTCGTGCACTTGGCTTAGGAATGCTAAGGTTTTTTCTTTTCAGGACGGAAACATGACGCCTTGAGTAGATATGGGTGTTTCTGTGGTACATTGCGTACAAGAGCTTAGGATGGCAGGATACCTGTGAGAGCATTATGTAGATGATTCACAAGGACTGTCTCTGCTGTTCAGAAGAACGAGTTACCAACGAGCTGCTGCACTCTTCAAGTAACACCACACGTACTCCTATGGACAACTCGCGTGCACTTTCAAAGGCGTGTCTATCCCATGGCGCCTCTGATGCCCGAGCTGCAGGCAATGTACTGCACCAGTAACATGGTCTAGACAGATGATCTGGGCAGTGCTCGCAAGTCTCACACTCGATGAGGCACCTCCATACACCGGTGACGTTGTAAGACATTGGGCACAGAAGCGACACCAGAACGTCTCAATACGTTTCTATGCCGGTCGTCTCACCGGGAGGACAAGTGCAGGGTGTTTAGCGCTGTGCCTGGTGTGTGTGCATCACAGCCACAAACAGCCAGACGTAAGGCCTCCCGCAAGAGTGAGTGACCCACGCCCTGGCATTACACACACATCAACTCACGCTACTGTATCATTGCCGTCCTGCAGCGTGAGGAGGCGCCTCCATGCGAGCGAGCGCCACTGGCTGACACGATAGCCCAATGCCAGGTTGCTGCGAACCTGTCACGGGTGTCCAGCTGTATGCAGACTCCATCAGAGACTACCGAGTGCTGTATAGTAGTGGTTCCCGTCCTGAATGGATGGATTGGGGGCTTAGAATTGGGGTGGCTTTTTGTGCTGGCAGCAAAAGACTTCGATCCAATTCGCCCTCCGCCCTCTCTACGATGACTTGCATCGTGGTGTTGCCCCGCGCCGGCTGCTTGCATGCGACTTGCGCGTCTTCCAGATACGGACACTCAATCATTATCGCGAAGGAAGGGCCCCATCAGTCGCGTCCAGAAGACCACACGGACGGACCAGGCCTTCGCTGCACCATAACGGCCTTGGTTTTGGTGAGCTAAGGAACGATATAAGATTCAAAGTAAGTTAGCCTAGCCGCCATCATGCATGATGGCCCCAGCCCCGCCGCCCACACCTGGGCGTCGCGCGAGCGAGCACTGCACACGCGAGAGCGCGCGCCTGATTGAAGAAGGCGAGCCACCACCTGCAAGGCGAGAGGAAGGGCCGGCCGCTGCGAATCACGTCGTACCTCTTGTGTGTACCTGTGGGCGCATCTTGAGGTGTTTCGTCCTCTCCTTTAAAAGGTGTCGCTGTGCCTGTCCTGTACAACTTTCTCGAGGGTCTGGATTTCAAAGCTCCACCTGCTTCCGTCGCACATACTAGGTCTCAGCCGTCCACGAAAATGTCCACTCTCAGGCCTGATGACAGCGTGAGGCGATCGCGCTCTAAGTCGCCTTCTGGCAGAGATAGGGATCGCGACAGGGATCGCTCGAGGTCGAGAAGCGCTGTGCGTTCTTCCAAAAAGGAATCTTCGCCACCCAAGAAGCCCTCCAGTTCGAAGCATTCATCGTCTGCAGACAAGGCATCAAAGTCTTCTCGCAGCAGCACGTCTTCCTCGGCAAAGTATGAGGTGAGAGCTCCGAACGGCAATTCTACCTCTTCGTCGAAGAGGGACACGTACTCTGGATCCTACTATGCCCCTCCACCTGCAGCGCCACAAGCGCAACCGCAGCCTCAGTATGCTCCTCCTCCCCCCAGCGGTCTGCCCTATCCGGCAGATAACGGCTTTACCATGGGCGGCTACACAGACTTCCCGCCGGAAGAGCGCCCAGGATACGTGCCACCAACCAGAATGCCGTATCCGGATGATGCGTCTGACTCCAGCGGCGACGAGGATCTGGCCTATGGAGACCGCTCAACTATGTCGAGGGTGTCTCGGAACTCGTCCTACAGTGGCTCCTACGCACCTGGGTATCAGGCGAAGCCACCCGCGGAGCAAACGCCAGCGGCATATAGATACGCTCCTCAGGCTCCCCCAGGGGCGAGTTCGACGTACTCGGTCAAACCGTCAGCGCCATCTCAGCCAGGTTATCAGTATGCAAAGCCTCCTGATAAGATCACGTACACGACAAAGCCATCAAATGCCCCTAGAACGACGGCCTCCGTTTCTTCCACGCCACATGCACAGTTCGCAGGCCAAGATCCTTCGACCTATTCACATAATGCCTATAGCAGAGATGCCCGCATTGTCGACATCACTCCTGGCGTTGAGTCGCGCAAACCTTCAACGGCATCGAGCAAGTCGAATCGTGCATCTTTGAGTCTGCAAACCCCTGGCCTCTCTCAACGGATGGATCGACTTTCAGTCAGCGGCAACCGACCGGACGTCAAAGGCCTCGGTGGAGGAATGCCACCTCCGAGCCCGCTCTTGGAACCTTACCACGGTACCTATCAATCATTATCTCCAATGCCATTAGCCATCCGAACTGGGGACAGCGACGTCGAGAGCTTGCCACCACTTTCACCAATAGGCAGTAGAGCATCAAGCCCTGTACCGTCGGCAATGCGGAAGCCTGGTGATCCGAAGAAGCCTAAGAAGTCAGTGAAGCTTTACGATCCGGAAGAAGACACCAAGAAGATCGCTGCAGCCCTCAACCACCACCACAGGATAGATACGGACGCGATTTGCGACGTGCTACCCCCATTGAATCATGAGCGCATCATGGAGCTTCGAAAGGAGTACAAGAACCAAGTCAAGATTCAAGGCAAGGGCATCAACCTTTCGAAACACATCAAGATGAAGCTCACCGGCAACTTCGGCAAAGCTGCATACGTCACCTCACTAGGCAAATGGGAGAGCGAGGGTTACTGGGCAAATTTCTGGTACCAGTCTCATAGTGCTAGGCGAGAGCTGCTTATAGAGAGTCTCATGGGCCGGACAAACCGTGAAGTCCAAGAGATCAAGCGTGAGTTTAGCGATAAGCGCTATGCTGACAGCCTTGTAAACTGCATGGAGAAGGAGCTCAAAATGGACAAGTTCCGTACAGCGGTGCTGATGGTCCTTGAGGAACGGCGGCAAGAGGAACAAGACATCTACCCTCGTGAATACGTAGACAGAGATGTCGACATCCTCGCCAAATGCCTACGGGCCCCAGAAGGTGGAGAGAGTGCCATGTTGGAGATCATCGTTAGGAGAAGTGATGCACATTTGAAAGATGTCTTGAGGTCCTACGAGGTCGTATACGGGGAAAACTTCGCCCGCTCCGCTCTGAAGAAGAGCAACAACCTTGTCGTAAGTGACTCCTGCAATTAATGCATGTGACATTCTCACGAGACTAACCGCAATCCATCTTACAGGGAGAAGTCGTCGCCCATATCCTCAACGGCGTCATCAACAAGCCCGCCCGCGATGCCATGCTCCTCTACCATGCCATCAGGGACATCGGTGACAAGAACCGCAACGAGGAGTTGAGGTACGAACTGCTCGTCTCACGCCTCATCCGCATCCACTGGGACAGGATGCACCTCCACCGCGTCAAGAAGACGTTCTACGAGAAGTACGGCGTGCACATCGAGGAGGCCATCGAGGACGCTACGAATGGCGATTTCATGATCTTCATGTGTGAACTTTGCCAGGTGAAGTAGAAATGGGATGGGAACTGGCCGGCTGGGAACTGCTCATGTGATATGTACTGCTTCTTCTATCTATGTTGGATGTGACTGTAATGAAAAAGTGTTATGTTTGGCTCTTGCTCGTCCTTTCACTAGATTTGTAGGCTCAACACATTTGGTAGAGCTTGATGTCTTCCCTTATTGACATTTTCTCAATGGTTTTGTGGCTACGTTCATATCGTCACACTCTTAATGCCAGGTCTGTCTTCGTGCATCCCAAGCACGTGGGTAATCACGTGGCTGACTGATTGTGTGGCTGTGTGTATGGCTGTGGCTGTGTATGCGGCAGATACCTGCATGCCTTCTCTCGGAGCCAGTTCTGATAATGTTCGTAGTGTGGTTGAACAGAACATGACCTACAACGAAGAGTGTACGACGCCGGTGGGGAATTTAATGATATCAGACCTTGGCTTGGTTACCGGGGAGTCATTCGAGTCGGCAATAGACGAAGAGATGTTGGCAAGACTTTATTATGAGACAGTGACCAACAGGGACGTGACCTTGCAAAGGGTCAATTCCAAAGACTCCACTTTCTTGCGACTTGACCTAGTACTAGTATCTTTGAGCTCTTGACGCTCATGTAAATAAGCATCTACTATAACGAGCTACTAGTCTGATAAGTCACGATCTAAGACACATGGTGACTGCTGTGTGTGGTGAGGAGGGATGCCGACCTCCAACTTGACGAGAATTTCCAGGTGCAATGTGGCGAGATCGATTGCGAGTATGTCCAATTGCTCAGGTTCCTGTCAAAGTGAGCTCGGACATTTGACTCAAGAGTTACCGCTGCATGCTCTGCTGTGCCGGGCTAATCTTTTATCATTTCGCTCCACCATACTGCTGCCCCTTAGGTGCTAAGGCCCGCTTGTCCTTCCCTGAGTTCTATGATGAGATCATCTCTCCCTACACGCATACCATATCGTCGATGCGTTAGTGTCTTTTTGACCTTCCGGATTGATGCTTAGGTCGAGGTCATTTGTAGGGCGGCTCTCACAAGTGAAAAATGCTGTCGAACGACTGACCACTTTCCTAATGTACTGAGTGGTAATCGATATGCTAATGATGTATAGAAATTGCTGTACCATAACTGGAGTAATACTCCAGGTGTGTTGTAGGATTTGGTATTCGAATGGGATGGACGCACGACTCCTGCCGGTCGGAAATCCGGGTGATCGGTTCGGCACCTCTATGCAGAATTACTGAACTTGTAGATGTCTCAAAGTCCACTACTCTCTTTGTTACACAAACAAACTGAACGTTATATCCCTCATCGCTACGTAAAGGAGGAATCTCAATTGATCACGGAAAGATGGCGCAGATCTGTTGGTCCGTAAATGGCGCATGTTGCAGGACATCATAACAGTCACTTTGCGAGAAGTATATAAATGGGTGGCCAAGAACGGCGAGACCTACTGTTCGTTACCATCTATGCCATATCAATTCGGAAAACATCACTAGTTAGGTCACTTTTTGCGATTGCAGCAAGCATAGTCAGAGATGGCACCGTACTTTGAAGAAACCACTACGCAAGTTAGTGCTTTAGCTGATGATGAGTCTGTGCATATCGCACCAACTTCGTCATTTGAACATGTCGGGAAGGAGTTGAGAGCTCGGGGCAAGATGGTTGAATACCCAAAGTAAACAGCTTCACTTATCATCAGCAGCTCAAAATAGTCTCACTAATAATTCAACGATAGGCCACCAAATTTTGAGGATAAATATGAAGAGCGCGAGTACCTCAAGGGTAGATTGGCAGCTGCTTTCCGGATCTTTGGTAAATACGGGTTCGACGAAGGGTTTGCCGGACACATCACAATGCGGGATCCCGTTCTCACAGATCGCTTCTGGGTATTTCATCTCCAGTCCAAACGCGTTAGTGCCCATCCCGTGTCTGACAGCAGGATAGGTGAATCCGTTTGGTAAATCGTTTTCGATGATAAAGAAGTCTGATCTTCTTCTTGTCGACCATCATGGCACTGTCATCGACGGGGGGGAGAATCGCCTGTTGAACACTGCAGCGTATACGATTCATTCCGCTATTCACGTGACACGCCCAGACGTGGTCTGCGCTGCACATAGTCACTCACTTTACGGACGAACCTGGTGTTCGCTCGGTCGAAAGCTCGATATGCTGACTCAAGACTCTTGTGCATTCCACGACGACCACGTGGTATATGATAGCTTCAACGGCGCCGTCCTGGCTGAGCAGGAAGGCAACAATATCGCTGCGTGCCTTGGTGATAAGAAGGCAGCATTGCTTCAGAATCATGGGCTATTGACCGTTGGCCAGACGATTGAAGCGGCTGTCTTCTGGTTCATCTCGCTTGAAAAATGCTGCCATAGTCAGCTTATGGCTGAAGCGGCGGCTGCCTCTCGTCATGAATGCCCTATTGAGATCGGTGGTGAAGAAGCGACACGCACATACGGAGTCATAGGCACTCCAGCGGCGGGCTGGTTTGCTGCCAAGTCTTTGTTTGAGGTCATCCATCAGGAAACCAACGGAGATTATCTCAGGTAAACAAAGATAGAAGGACATAATTTGAGTTTCATGCCCCAGCCCGGTCTTGTCTTGGCTAGGGAACATCAAGTAGCCCCGGGGAAGGACTCTGCAATGTAGCACCGCCTGTCGGTGTTCTCCCATCTATACACCCTCCTTATTGCCCGGTTCCGGTACAATGATCCTCACTGCTTCCTGTACATTATAGTGCCCCTTTTGATTCACGCTAAATTGCGATAGCAAAGGAGTAATGCCATGCTGGGAAACCTGGCACACAGCCATTCATCTGTGGATGATATCAGTATCAGCATCCTGCTAGTGTGAAGGAGGCGAGTGTGGTGACAGTCTCCTCAGTATCATGCTTCAACTGACCACTTAAGAACCCTCTGTATTCGCACCAAACGTAGCGCACGGATACACATGAGTCATCAGTGCAGTATCTAAAGTTGCAAATCCTTGAAACTATACTAGTCAGCATCATCGCCGATCGAACGGCCACAGCTTGTTTGCCCTTGCGGTTGCCATAGCTTCATCTGCATTCGTAGACCGAGCTTCTTCTACGCAGGAAGCCATGAATGGACGATATTCCTCCAAGGATTTTGGTAAAACCTCCTCCCACTGTTCGGTGGTAACCCATTCATCTGTATCACAACCAAGGAGTTGCGAAAGATGTTCTTTGAGCCGATGCGTCGACTGCACCTGGTCCATTCGATTCCTCAATTTTACTGCCTCTTTTCTACTGGGTCGATAGAGGTTCTGGCCGGGGCGGCCGAAGTCTTCCCATTTATCGCCAAAGTCAATGAGGAGTGACCGCAAGATAACTGCGTCCTTTTGCCAGCCGGCGCTCCCGGCCGCCAGAAAGTCGACGAGTGACGGGTCCAAAGCAGCAGCCTCACGATACTTTGGACAGATCTGCAGCATGGCTGCCCATCCATTTGCACAGAACTGGACATCGGCTTCAAGCTTGGCTCAGACACCTTGTCCATCCGTCTTGGTGCTGCGTTTCTCATCGAGAACTTCATCGCACGGTAACTCTTCTGCAAAGTCCGGCATATTTGTTGCAAATACAAACGCTGGCGCGATTGCAGCAGATTGTCAATCAATAATGCCTGTGATGATAGTAGGGTCTTCCAAGTCAACAATTATGTTCCGAGTATGGAAGTCTGGATGGAAGAGAGTTGGACCAGTCGCATCTTTGACAGCGTCTGTTTTAGAGGTAAGCCTCAAAATCATCTCAGTGATATCAAAGAGATCATCGTTTCCGTCCGTGTATTGGATCAGGTGTGCAGTAGAATCTCTATTTTCGGCACTCATAGCTGACTTAGCGTGTACAAGGAGATCCGACAGGTGTGACTCCACGCTGTGCCCTGCATGTCGTCAGTATCCTCACCTCTATTCCAGAAGACATATAAGGATTTGCAAGGCCCTGGATGGTCGGGAAGTGCTTTGCCGTTAAAAGTGTGTGTGAAATACTGCAGCCCCAATGGTGCGGTGCACAAGGAGGCCAATGCTAAAAGTATCGTCCAGAGGCATAATGCTTTGAGGGCTGTTAGTGTTCAGATAAAGTGAATGGTAGCTGGGAAAGCTGATGCTACAAAGCTCTTTGCACATGCACCTGATAGATTAGATGCATCGGATGTGGTGCGATACTGTCATATCATTCCGGACATCTTTGAGTAGTACTCCTGGCATTGTCTGTCCCAGAATCCCAGGAAAGAACGCATGGTTTAGGGACGTTGAATTCTCTCTCATTGTGGGAATTAGATTAATAACATCATGGATCATTGATCTTCGATTTTACGTACCAAATTGTAGAGTGGCCACTTCCAAACTCACAGTAAGCCCTGGCGGACCGGCAATGCGAGTCGGCAGGCGTGCGATGATATTCTTTCCATTATCCAGGTGAATTTTGAAAACTCGATTAGAGCCGCCTTCCTTCTTCTCACAATTGACGACTCGTTGAGCACCGGGACTGCACCTTACTGCAAGGTCGAGTAGGGTGTCAAAGTTTAAGCGCAATCTACGCGCCTGTCGCCGCTCCTCGTCGCGATCAAGCCAGCGACTTTAGGCGTATGAATACGACCAAATGCTGTGGCTGTGTGGATAGTGATATCTTGCGGGATCTAATATGGGTTCAAATGCGCGAGACAATGTTCACAGCGGACTTCCAGTGGATGATTTTACCAGACGCCCTCTAGAACACCGTGAAAGAGTATTTCGAACGATTCTTCATTGGAGGCCGTAGTTCATATATAACGAAGAGAAGCAGTCCGAGATGGGAGAAGTCCAAGGATCTGGCGGGCAGGAATTGGCGTCCGCTCATGTAGTATCATCTTATTCATCGTTGCTGTCTCTAGCAAATGATTATACGTTTTCCCAAGTTCTGTGTCCTCAAACGTGTTATATATGTCAATTTCTTGCTTGGACTCGTTACCACAGCGTGGGTCTTTGGCTTATGTTGTTGGCATGTGGGATTCGAGCAATCAAATGACAAGACCATCGTTTCACTCTAGAGATAAGAAGCGGTGTATTCGTATTGGTGGTATGAATGCTGCAACGAACAATCTCAATCGCCTATGGTGTCATCATTGGTGATAGTGATCCATGGGTGTAATTTGTACGGTCTTAACCTACGGACGGGTATGTAAATGAACCTTCACTCTTACATGACTTCGTACATGAAAACCCTCAAGTTGAGGTGGTACACAGAACCCACAGGTATGGTCTGACCCAATAATCATACTGTTCAGCGTTGTGAAGCTGGAATATTTCCTATGGTTCTATCAACCTCAGTGATTTGATGTATGTCACTAAGCGATGAGTGCTTTCAGAAACAATAGGGTTGAGGTTCAAAGCGTATGAAAGCTGTCGAATTGTTAGTGTTAAGGCAATAGTGTAAATCTCATCAATTTGAATAAGTCTATCGCTATTCGTTGATACTATTTTGAATGTTATGGGTACCAGGACTGATGCAGCGCTGAGCACTGCTAGGCTCTCTGAAATGGTTGCAGGGACTTATACTACACACTTCCCACGATCCAAATGACAATTTGCATTGATCACAGCAATGTATGATTCTCAAGCTAATGCGCCAACATGTAAGCAGCTGCGTTGTGCATCTGCACTTATAAGACAAGCAAGCGTCGATCATAAAGGGTGGACCCACGACCATACATAAATTTGCACTACTGCTCCAAACCACGCAATACCTCGATCCAATTCGGGCTTCATTAAGTCAAATAAACCAGCGGCAAATGGCCTCCCTCAAACAAGCCCTTCTCCAACTGGACGGTTACACCACCACCCATGCCCTCGACCAGCCGTGCGACTCGCCCACCTTCAGAACACCTTATGCGAACTCAGAATGGAGCACCTTCTTCGCTGAAGTCTCCAAAGGCCTCGACACCACATCCAGCCCTCGTGATTATCCTGGTATAAGTAGCGCAGACTTCAACAAGACGATAGACCACACGTTATTGAAGGTAGAAGCGAAGGGTGAGCAGATCGACGAGCTGTGTTCCGAGGCTAGGACGGCCGTGTTCGCAACTGTATGCGTGCGGCCTGGATTTGTGGCGAGGGCTGTTTCGAATCTCAAGGGTTCGGATGTGCTAGTTGCAAGCGTGGTAGGGTTCCACGAAGGGACGTATGATCTCGAGGAGAAGATGAGGTGAGTCCGGGCACTCCAAGGCATTGAAGAGAGCTTGAAATGGAGGACGATCGTGACACGAGTAGGGCTGCTGGCTAAATTTGCCTCCTATCTGCCACCGAATATAGAGATAGTAAGCAGTCCCTCGATGCAGGTGCCCACGAGCTCGACATCGTGCTCAACTACCCAGCCCTGCAAAAGGGCGACTACAGCGCCATCTTCAACGAGCTAGCTACGCTTCGCCTCCAAGCGCCACCTCCTGTCCTCCTCAAGCTCATCTTCGAATCCTCTCAGCTCACGGACGCTCAGATCACGGCAGCCTGCACGCTCGCCGCCGCGGCGGAGTTTGACTACGTCAAGACATCTACAGGGTTCAAGGGACATGGCGCAACAGTCGGGCATGTGCAGCTGATGGCTGCTTGCTGCGACAAGCTAGCTGCTGTTGTCGAAAAGGAAGACGCTAGTGGAAAGCGGAAGATGAAGGTCAAAGCCTCTGGTGGTGTCAGGACGCTGGACGATGCGATCAAGATGCTGCAGGCTGGAGCGAGCAGACTGGGTACTAGCGCGGGCGTATGGATAGCCAAAGAAGCAGGTGAAAGGGCAGAAGAGGTTGGAAAGAATGGGAATGCGTTGGCACCACCAGATGACAACACGAGTGGCAGACCGGGGCTGCAGACGAGGCTGTATACAGACTACTGAGGCAGCTCTACAATCTGTCTAATGGTTTCTCCACAAGACTTGGTCGTTAGCGCTGGCCTATGTGTCAACATGAATGCATCTTCGAGCCGTGCAGCTTGCGGTATGGCATGCTGGCCGTTTAGCCGCTCCGGCGTAGAGTCGATTTTGATACGCTCGCGACTCCTAGCTGCATGATCATTGCTCGCGGGCATCCACCTCATAAAGAGCCTCCGACAGACATTTTAAGACTCCTCATCGCTCACATAACGTCTCACCGGCTGATATTCGAAGCAGGGCATGAGATTCTTACTACCGCGAGTTTGGAATTGACGACGGAAAGGAGCAATCTATACACGGCTCTTGCTAGCTCTGGATCTTCTGTTGGACGCTCGGCCATGTAGCGCCAGGCTACCATCACCTCACTGGGCCATGGAAAATGTGCAAATGTGGAGGGCAGGACGTATGCAGACCTGAGAGGAGCGGGAAAGAGTCGTGCGATGCACCCTCCATTTACTAAGCTATAGAGGAGCCTTCTGCTGACTTGTCCCCCGAGTAATGGCATACCTAAGTATCTACTATTGCGAGCTCACACTAAAACCTCCAATCAAAGCAAAGGATGGTTGAACAACGTGGTAAAGCTCGGCTAGAGTATAGTTGAATGAATTGTTGGACATAAGAGGTTAAGTTTCTGAAAAAGTTCAACTACGAAGCGTTCCTTACTGGCGTAATACAAGACTTATGTTTTGGAAGTGGATACATGTATATTCACTACTTCATTCTCATCGGCCGTATCAATCTGACATACTACAGTCATTAATGATGACGTGAAGTAAAGACGCTCAGCAGTGTCAACAACGACCCCTCAGGCTTAGGCCTGCCGTTCATGCTCCGTAATACTTAGTAGGCGTGGGCTTGTAGGTAGTCCAGCCAGTCTTAGTCTCACACTTCGTCTTGGTCTCGGTGTAGTATTCAGTGGTCTCCTTCTCCTTAGTCTTGGTGACCTTCTCCGGGCATGCAGAGGATGTAGTGTAGGTGGTCGGGCAGTAGCTGGTATATGAGCTGACGGAGGGAACGCATGTAGTGTAGGTGCTTGTCTCCGGGTATGACTCTGTCTTGGTCTTGTACCAGGTCTTGGTGTAGGGAATTGTGACACAGCTGGTCTTTGGCAGTGATGAATGTTAGAGACGGAAATGACTTGGAGGCTATGAAGAATGGGGTGTTCGGTTCGCGTACCTTGTACTTCGTTTCGTAATGTGGCCAAGTCTTGGTCTTGTACTTGGTGTAGGTGGTGTAGAGCGTCTTCGTGCCTGTCTAATTGTTAATGAAGTGGTTTCCTCGTCACATGATACGCGTAAGAGAAGTGAGGTGTTGACTTACTTGAATATGTCTTCGTCACGGTTGTTGGAACCGACTTGGTGTATGTCGATGGCTTGTACACCGTCGTGGTGTACACGACTGTATAAGGAGTCTCATACACCTTTGAGTTGGTCTTGTAGTAAGCTTTACAGGTGGAACTGGTCCAACAGGAGGATGTAAGGCCGCCTCCGCCTGGGATGGCAGCAACGATGCCGCTGGCAGCCAGGAGAGTGGTGATGGTTGAGAGGAAGTGCATGGCGTCTGGTAATTGGTTGATAGAGCGAAAGCTTCTTGTTGTGTGTATGTGTGTAGATGTAGTCTGAACGAGTGTATATGAAGCAGTTTGGTAGGCCTTGATCAAGCTTGTTCGCAGAACGCTTAAACCTGGGAATATCTCTCTTCGCTTTCTTTTACGCTGGACCTTGAAAGCCCTTTTGTATCTCGCTTGACGACGAAGCTCTCTCCCATGGTGACAGATTCTTTACTTCTGGATGCAAGGCTAACCCATGTTGACAATGGATCCACGTCTTACCGTGACCACTTGCCAGCAGCCTTCATGGTCTCGACCTCGTCTTGGTCGCTAGTTCGATGCAACCTCCTCTGCCGTCAACAGGACTTGGCCGCCTCGTGCAGGATGGGAGGACTGGTGCTGCCGGTGCGGCATACCATCTCGAGATCATGGAGAGTAGTGGCCAACGAACCTGTCGGGAAGCTGTTTTCATCATGAAGGTGTGGGTGGACAGCTGTCGGCAGCCAAGAATAGCAGCAATATCAGTGCATTGTTGACCGCGTGGTTGCGGGAGGGTGGTAAGCATGCACAAGGGACGGCCTGGAGGAAAGTATGAATGACAGACGCCATCCCGCTGCTAGTCACCAGTGGCCATCTAGCAAATACGATATTCTTGGCGTGTAGTAGTTTTCAAGGCAACAACTCCCTAACAAGGAAACCAAACTGCTAGTTCCGTTGCCTGAACCAGTCTAGGTTGCTGTACGAGTGTATTGGCAGACTGCATCCTGACGATGTGGTGGCGTTCTATTGGCAAGGCTCTCGTTGCCTTTACGATCTACTTGGGAGTCACCTGCCACCATCTACGACATCGTGAAAGGGTATCCGTTAGCCAACAAGAACTGTGCTGGTCCTGTCTTAAGCGATTCAGGTTGAGGGTTTTGCGAACCGAAGACTGCTCTGAAACTGTTCTATGGCAAGTTAGCTCATGTCGTTTATCGGTAAATGGTAGCTCCCAGAGGCTTCTGCAGTTCGGTAAAATGTAGGAGTCGAGACTATAGGTAAGCCGCAATGCATTCGACCGCAGGTGGGAAGCGCACCGTAGCCATTCCACCACGCGAGTACATCTGCATACAGCAGTCGATGTACTCCAGGCCTTTAGAATCCAGGCGTAGCGTTAGTGAACCCCGCGTGTCTGTACTGGGCTCGTGACGCCTCGCTTCACACTAAACAGAATGGGATCCACCCAATAGCAAACAGTGAAAATCCGTATCGTGGTAAACGCTGAACTAGAGGTGGACCGAAGGAAGAGCAATGACATATAGGCTGTTCCTGCGGCATGTAAAAATAGTAGCTTCAAGGTGAACCTCGAGCTGCGGGGAAGGTACTTCATGGGCGGGCCACGCTCACGTACTTGCTATACCTTCGTGTTGATACGTCGATGCAAGAGTCCATGTACCTGCACCTTGAGCCTGGATCTATGTGATAGACTCTCAAGCATGTTCACGCGTTCTTATGGGCTACTGCTTACAACAAATGCGGGCCAGCAGCTACCACCTCCGCGGTGAGAACTCCCAATCTCAAGTATAGAGCTCGAGCAATGCGGTTTTGCAGGTCTGTAGACGGATGCCAGTGCAAGCAGGTCCATTATGCTTCAAGTCCCTTTGTGGATGCAAGCCATAGCTCCCTGATGAAGCGGCGTAATCGAACGCCGAGTTTCTGGCAGATAGACCAGGCCGCTTTCACTCGGTTGGACGCTTGATCCTTGCGGGATCAGACGATGTATCCAAGTTCTCTGGACATCTGTCAAACCGGATGTCATCGGGAATGCTGCTGTCTTCGAAATTTCTACCACATTTAGCGCCAAAGCGATCGACCGAGCTGTTCAAGACGAGATTGCTTGAGATTGTCAGCTATTCGTGCACTGAAGAAATGGAGCGGTAGAGATGATGGGGAAGCGCAACGTTCCGAAACTGGTCCAAGTTCAGGATTGTCTCTATCTATCGCGTCTAGCCTTCGCTCAATCTCCAAGCCCTTAAAGGTAGAGCTTGAAGCTTAAGTGCCGCAGGCTTTATAAAAGACCAGAAAGTCAGGGCGCCGAATATGACGCAAAGAATGTTAACAATGTAGTAACCTGTTTCAAGCATGTTAGCTGTGTTTGCAAAGCAATTCACGGGAAGTTTGACTTACCGTCACGTCCAACATAGCATGTCCCACCTCCATCGATGCACCGTTCCTTCTCACTTTGCAACGCACAATCGAACGCTTTGGTGATCAATTCGCCTTTGACATCTACGGGAGTTGATGTGGGTGGAAGGCATGTTGCTTTTGTGAAAAGATCAACAAACTTCAGAACAAAGAATCTTGGGAAGGTACCGCCCAGGTTGGAGACTGTCGCCAGTAGAGTCATGTAAGTGCCGCCAATGACAGGATCAGAGATCTTGGCATGGAAAGCCGATACTGCCACGAACATGACGGTATTCATGAACGTGCTGAAGATGTGCTGCACAATAACTAACAGCAGGAAACCCATACCGTATTCGCCTGATGAAGGGAAGATCATTACAGTTCCTTGTGCGAACAAGGCGGCAATGAGACGGCCGACGAACGCCCAAGACCATACAACCATGGGAGTATACTGCTCACTCCATTTGCCAGCGTAATAGCCGAGAGAGATCTCGAATGGAAAATCGATGAGCACCGTAAGCGCAAGGTCCTCTTGAGAGAAGCCTTTGTCAAGCAGCTTCAGATTGGAAACAGCGTCGTTGGCCTGGAAACCAATCTTTGCAATCAGATGGATTACCAAAAGCGTTTGGATGTTACGCAGTTTCAGAATGCCGCCCATGGTACGATAGACTTCCCAAACGCCGTCGTTCGTATGTGTCTTGTCCTCTCGCTTGAAGATTGCAAGCAGCAAAGTCACTACCAAGTATGCCCAGCCCCAGAATGTCAAGTATGAATCCAGTGTGAGCAGCCCGTACTCCTGTGGTGCAGCAGCAGGTCGGAAGTACTTGTTGGCGAACTCTTTGCTGGAAAATGCGAGGAAGACAGTATAGCTCATGAACTGGCCAGCAGTCAACCCAACAGTCTGTGCTGTGCTTGCGTAGCTCAGGTTCGTTGGCGAGATGAGTGTAAGAGCCCAACCGTCGACTGCAATGTCCTGTGTAGCACACAAGAACACGAGTGCGAACCACCAGCCGGTGAAATTCCAGACCCCTGTATCGCCATTATCTCCAGCATGCTCCATCATGTACTGTGCGCTACCTCCCAACCAAAGCATTGAGAACCCCGACACCATCTGAATTGGTAAGATCCAGCTCTTTCTTCGTCCAACCTTTGGACTCCAGATCGCATCGACAATAGGTGACCAAAGCAGCTTGAGGCTGTACGGGTAGGAGGCAAGGGTGTAGATGCCGATCTGACCGTACGAGAGGTGCGATTTCAGGAGGAAGGGTATGCTTCCACCAGCCAAACCCATCGGTATACCCTGCAAGAAGTACAGCAAAACCAGCAACAAGAAATTCTTCCTGTCCTTGTCGGGCAACTCGAAGAACCCTTTCGCACCATCACTTGGGTCATGCTTGGGTGTCACAGTCGGCATCTGATCTAGGCTGAACGCTCTTCCTCGCATGTATCGCGCAGTCTGGATGGCGCTGTCGGTTGGGATCTCGAGTGAGGCAGCAGGCTTGCGCCTCTCTACACCACCGCTGTCCATGGCATCTATCGAAGACGTTGGCGAAGGAGCAGTAGCAGAAGCAGAGGCTAAAGATCCGTTCGTCTGGTGCAGACGATTTCGAGGATTAGGCGATCGAGATTTGGATTTGTTCTTCTTGCTCGTCATGAGTGATTGCTTGCTGGCTGCTTCGATGTCAATGTTCCGCAGATCTTCTTCTGAATCTGTATCGGAGTTAAGTGAGGTTTGAATAGATGGCGGTGTTTGGCTGTGGACTGGTCTTGATGATGAAGAGGGGTTATGAGAAGGATATGTGTCAAGTTCGACACTGCTCTGCGACTCTCTCCGTAGGCGGGCAGAGCTGCTTTCTGCCATCCATCCAGCCCTAGATAAAAGACTAACAGATCGAGGGGAACTCCTGGAAACCCTGATGCAGCGTGACGCGATAAAAACAGCTGGCTCTCCCACTCTTTTTTTTTGAAGCAAACTAGCGCAGATCCTTGCTGCAAGGTACCTGTAGGCTGTTTTCGGAGTTACAGAGCTGTAGTGAGAATCTCAAGTCCAAGCCTTCCACCAATACGTCATGTAGTGAAGCTGGTACACGCATAAGCAGCATAAGAGGAAGTACAACAGCTTTGAGAACCTACTATCCTACGAAACATCGCCATGCAGCATCCACGTTGTGATCCGATGGCTGAACCTTTCTATTCGATACCCGATCCGGGTCAACCCTAACCCTCATACCGGCCCGCTCCGGTCTGTTCCCGCCTGCCGACTCCATCAAGCAAGCAGAGCTTCCCATTGACCTCACACCCTGGGAATATACCGTTCTCACGCCAACTATTGTTCACTCTCCTCTCCACTCCACCACCACAACCAGACTCTTATAGCAACAATGTTTGGCCTACGAGCAGTCCGCGCTGCGCGCACTCCAGCATTCAGACCATTCGGCGCAAAGAGGTTGTCATCGTCCGTTACTGGGCAGCCTTTGAAGGGCGCCACTGACAATGCTTTCAACCGCGAAAGAGATGCTGTCAAGGCCCACGCTGCCGCTACTAGTGGTATGTCTACCTGAGTGGTGAATGAAGTTTGAATATGCTGCATCTGAGGGAGCGTCAGCAGCCGAAAGAAAGAGTCGGATGCTGCAGTGGGTGAGATTACCTGGAACACACTTGCTGACATGCGCACTCTCAGACACCTGGAGGAAGCTCTCAATCTTGTAGGTACCCGTACCTCTCCCACGATAGCCACATTGCACCCAAAGACCTACCAACCCCAAGTCTCCCCGACTCGCACAGCGGGAACCACCCCAGCCAGCGCACTCCCAGATCACCGGGATATTTAACTCTCAGCATACTAACGATTACAAACAGCGTTGTGATCCCCGCGGTCGTCATCGCCAGTGTCAACGCCTACCGCCTGTGGACCGAGCATTGGGAGCACAAGGCTCACGAGCCACCTCTTGAGGAGCAGACTGAGTATCCATACCAGAACATCCGCACAAAGAACTTCTTCTGGGGCGACGGTGACAAGGTACGCTTCTTCGTCCCCACCTCTACTTCTTCCAGTAAGGGCCTGTGATTGACTTGTACTGACCCTCGTGCTAGACCTTCTTTTGGAACCCAAAGGTCAACTACCACAAGAAGGACGAGTAACTTGCTCTCTGCGAGTTCCTTCTCCTGATAACAACGTCCGATACAGAACATGGGGCCTGTTTGCAGTGTAGAACATGAGCACGAGCTAGATGAGGAGCCTCTGCAGGCGTCGCAAGGACAACCCGCCTAAATGTATATATCTACAATGGCTTGCAAGCTCAAGGTGAGGAGGGGCAGTCTTGTGGCCAGTGAATCGAAACGTCTCATTTGTATATCTAGCCTCAGCCGTCAATCTCTCCAGCCTGTATCCTTATTCCGTGCCAATAATCATGTGACTTGTTGCTCATGTTTCAGAGTCTTGTGAAGACTTGCCGTTGCTGATCTCTCACGTGGCGGCAGTGCAATGACGGGAAAATGGTATTATAAGAATGTCAGATGCCACGTTGAACTAGTAGCGCCAGCAGAATAGGCTTCAACAGAAGTCAGACAAGGCCAAAGGGTAGATTCCTAATTCATGACAAGTTGATTCTATTCATGCGTCATTATTGTAACCACCTATATACGACTGCAAACTATGCAAACTACCTTACCCAATGCTGATTTCTGCGCCATACTGACCGCAACACCCAATTTTGGAGGACACGCTTTTCGCTAGGCATACAAATCTTTCTGGTTGACGTTTCCTGCCATGTGCTGCGCTGCACCCTGTGCTGCCCTCGGAGCTCCCAAATGTGGAAAGGCCGCTATAAGAGTACAGCCTTGTCGCTACTGTACTTGCTCTCCTCAAGACTCCCTTGCACTGGCGGCCTCATCAGCAGCACCGATCAGCGGCGCAGGTATATTGAGGACTTCATCTGAACCAGCGTCCTCCACACGTGCATGCAAGTCCCTTGCTGTCTCGCTTCGTAGGCTTCTACTCGACCTTCTCGCTGACTCAGTTGTGGAAGTGCGTCTTGAGGCTTGCACTGGAGAGTTATCCCAAGCTCTGTGGATTGCGTTTGGTGGTCTCACAGGTAAGGGTGGGGGAATCTTCTTCTCTGAGCTATCGGTGCTTGGTTTCGGCTGATTAACGGTGGTGTTTCCCGGTTCGCTCTGTCCCAGAGGCGCAACACCACTGGCGTCTTCAGTTGCTGCGACTTCAGCTGACACATGTGGCGTCAGATCGTCGGCTGAAGAGCCTGCGTCCTCTAACCCGGCATTTTCTGCCCAAGGCCCGAACTCTCCCGAAACACGACTTGTCCCCCCTGCATCCTGCTTCTCTGGGGGCACGTCTAATGCACCAACGTCAACTGCACCTCTCTCTGATGAAGCGGACGGTGTCGTTGTCGCGACGGGTCGTCTGGCAGGGAGCACAGGCTTTCGCTTCAGTGATCTCCCACCGGCTCCGCCGATGAGTCCAGCCGCTGCTCCTCCCATTCCGTTCAAGCTCCAACCTGACCTCTCTTTTTCTGGCCCTGGAAGAGGCGTGCCAGGTGGCGGTAGTGGCTGGCCACGACCGTAAGGCCCATCTTGGATTGACTGACCTGAGACAGATGAGGTGCGGCGCTGCTGAGTACCACGAGCTGGTATTGAAGCCGGACTACCGCCAATGCTCGTGTCGGTTGAGATAGATAGTGATGAGGATGAAGGGTTAACATTCGCCTGGGGCTGTGGAGAATTCAGGGGTGTGTTGGGCTGTGGTGACTTGCGATTCGCGTACCAAGCCTTTGCAGCACTCGTGGCTGCAGTCGTAGCAGCTAGAAGTGCTTTGGCTCGAGGATTTGCATTTGACCGCGGACCTGAAGGAGCGCTCTTGGCACTGGGATTTTGTGAGGACGATGAGTTGTCAGTAGTCATTCGGCCGCTCTGCCAGAGTGTCTGGAAATCGACATCATCGAGAGATGAGCCCGTATCGGCATCAATGGATTGCGAGCGCGAAGTCGTGGACAATGTGGACACTGGTCGACTTCCCTGGCCATCACTACCTTTGCGAGGTGGTGGATCTATGCCAAAAGGCTTAATTGTTGGCCCTTCTTCTGGACTTCCTGCACGCTCATCTTCTTGGCGCAGCTCCTCCGGTGATGCATTTTGCTGTGCGTCACTGATGGTAGAGTCGCCGTTTTGTTTCATGGTCCTATCCTTGAGATCGCGTATCGCTTCCTTGGCGTCCTTTCTCGCCTGGACCGCAGCACCTGACGCTGCCCAGGTTCGCCACCGCTTTGATTGTGCTGGCATATCGTCCCCACGTACCGACTCAGCGCTGAAATCATCAAGGGCGACACTAGGCGCTGAAGGCGATGCGGCGGATGCTGCGAAAGACGGAGAGCGGATTGGCCTGGGACTGGTATCCTTGGGAGGAGAGCGCGATAACTGCTCCACTGGCAGTGAGGCGACAGAGCGTCGTTTGAGGGAGATATTCGAAGCTTGTTGCGCAGCGGAGATGGGCGCGCTCATGACGGAAGCAGCCGGCGACTGGAGATCTATCGAAGACGAGGCAGCTGATGATGTTGTAGTGGTAGGGATTGTAGCAGTGCTAAGGGCTGGATCGGTGGTGCCAGCAACTGTGTCACCAATGCCGTTAAGGTTCTCGTCCTTGCGATCCTGCTGCCAGAGCCCACCCCGGAGTTCCAAATTCGAAGAGTCAAAGAAAGGAACATCGTCCCAATTCGGCTTCACCAATGTCTCTGCCACCACCTCACGAATCTTGCCCTCGATCGCCCTCAGGATGAAGCCGTATGAGATCTGTCTCACACCAACCACCGGTTCAATCTTCACCTCCATCTCTGGGGCCTGTTCAAAGCACACCCATAATCTGTTGCTTGGAGGCGGCTTTATTCGCACCAAAACATGTCCCTGTAACTTCTTCAATATTCCCGCGAGAAGCAGCGGCATAGTTCTAGGTTTGAAGCGCTGGCCGAGGCCGAGATCGATCTTGGCAAGGGCAGCCAGTGTTAGTTTGAAATTGCCGGTATACCGAACGTCAGCTGAGATGACCATGTCACCTGATATGTTGAGGTCTCGAAGACGCAGATTGGACAGTACGGGTGCTGAATCACCCAGGTCTACCGATTCACACACTACGCTCTCGATGAAGGCAGGCTTCTGCACCCGAGCGATCTTGCGCTCAATTTTTGTCTTGATATGATTGCAAATGAAATCAGTCCTGTAAAGAGCCAAGAACAATCGTCCAAGTACGGCATCGAGCGCGCGCGTCTCGGGCGTGAGACTTGTCGAAAGGGTAGTGGCGTGAAGGTTGGTCTGAAGCTTGATCAAGTGCTCCGGCTGCAACGATAGCGGCTTAGGAGGCTGTGATTGCGCCGCAAGTAAAGAATGGTAGAAGTCCTCCTTGTCGGAACAATTTGCAATGAATAGGTAAAAGGGTCGAGGAGAGGAAACACGGCGGATATGGGGTGAGTTGGTTGGTGTGAGTAGAATGGCTGATCGCTTGACGAACAAATCAGACTCTTGCATGGGCTCCTGGTCTGTATGCTGACCAGGTGCGGATTCATCACCCTCGCTGAGGCTGACAGTATGGTGAGCAAGAGAGATGACATGTTTGACCTCTACCTGAGCCGAGCTTGAGTACAGCATGAGATGGCCATGCCGGAGGACGATATAGAAGAGATGCCTGCTAGCATTCAATTTCCCTCTGGAGCGACTTCCGCCGTCATTGGGGTTTCCATCGTCTCCTTCGCTGCGCAGTGCGTTGACATCCTTGTTCTTATTGCTGCGGTCGAAGACAGAGCGGTACATTGCCTGATACACACTATCACTTTGGGCGGGAAGCTCGCCATTGTCGTTTGGGTCGTTCGTGTTCCCACTACCACCGACGTTGCCACTGCCAGAGCTTCTCGACGTCAACGCAGTACTTGCCAGAGCGAAGTCGTACGTCCTCAGCACAGCAAAGACTCCGCTCGCGCCACGCTCCTCCGGCTCACGCCCGTCCTTCTCATGATGCAGAGCATCAGCGGCGTCTTCCTCTAAGCTCGTCGCAAGCGCATCCGACCCACCCTCACCATCACTTCTGGTGCCAAGACCATCGGTCTTTGGCAGCCAGAACCACGCAGGCAATATCACAAGCAACGCAAGCAGCGGCAGGAATGTGACGCCACCCAGAGCATAGACAAAGGCAAGGGTCTTGAAGCCCATGCTGATTTCCAGGTTTGCCAATCTTCCCGGACTACGAGTTCATACCGCCCATCCTAGACTGCCAGCATGCATGACTCGCTATGGCCAAATTGCCCCCACAAACGCCAGGCAAAGTGAAATGAGCTGTAAGTGAACAAGGCGGTGAGACGACGCTGAGAATATGCAGTAAACAAAACACTATGACCCAGTTGGCCGCTCCGAGACAGCAGATGCCGGTGAGTGAAAGGCCAGTCCAAGGGTGGAATTGAATGTGGCAACGGGTAGCAACCGATGGCAACAATGCGAAGGGCGACAGCTGGCATGAGGATGTTTCACTCCACAAACGACGCGCTTCCCGTCAGACGTTGTCTGAACGTCATGCCTGAGTCAGCGCTCTCCCATAGACGCGACTGCGCGCGTACAAAGGAGCGGGAATCGGAAATGCGGGGAGAGCAGCGGTTAGCAGACGCAAGGCAGCCAGGAACGGCGTCTGCGGCACCAAACTCTAAGGCGCAAGGGACATGAGCCTGCTTGGACGTCAGACCTTGGCGATCGAGACTTCATCTCTGCCCTTCAGTCTCTGTCAACTGTATATTCCATTTTATATCGTGCTGCAGATGTTCTATGCAAATCCTTTGGTCTCGCAGCGGACTTGTGGTATCTCCTTGAACTATAGTAGTGTCAGCAGAAGCCAGCCTCGGTGTCCAGTCTCTGCGATCGATGACCCCTTGACAGCTATCCGGTCCAAACAAAGGCCTCTGAAACTGCCCTCAGGAACGCGGGATGGTGCCCTCCTTGTTGTTGACAGATTTCCATTCTTTGAAGAAATGAGGATCTCACGGGCCGAGGTCTCTCATCCCACAGTTCTCACCACAATCTCTTTGTACTGGTCCTTCCCTCGCCAACGGAGGGCGACATCTTCGAATGGTCCAACGCATAGCAGCTCAGACCTGGAAAACCATCGTAAGGACGGAAGCGTCTGGCTTCTGATTCTTAGTTGGCGATAAGACGGTTTGTCCGAGACAGGGCAAGGCTGCAGGAGCAGATCGTCCTGGTATCGCACTTGACCAGCTCATTGCCTCGCCCCGGCCCAAATACAAGAGGCCAAGGGACCTTATATGCATGCCCTTCCATACAGCAAGCGATCACTCTAGAGGCCAACGGTCACTCTAGAGAATAGCAAATCGTTGTGCAATTACCTTCGCTTGATCATGATGTAGGTGCCCGGTCGCACGACATGCGCAGGGCATGCAGTGTACGATTCTTACACGAACCGAGGCAGCTACATCTTCCATCAGTTATGAGCACTCTGGTAGCTCTCCCAATTGCCTCCGCAGTGACAAAGCACACAAGTTTCTTTGTATGTCTGCGGTAATGACTGTCGCATCACTGGTCTCGGTCCTGAATCTGTCTCTTGCCCCAGGTGGCCCCACTTCTTGCACCTCATCTCTTCCATGCTCTTGCTCAAATCATTCTCGGAGCGCCAGGTCTCTTGCATGACCGGAATGGCTCGGACGTGCCATAGACAAGGCAGGGGAGACAGCGTCCCGGTGGGAACTCTGGCGCTGTAACGTACGCGCCAGGCATCATTATTCCTACGCTATGCAGAGTCTCAATGCAACTTCCTCGGTCACTCGTAGCGCGAATTAGTAATGCATGCTGCTGGCAGCATCAGCCTAACAGATGCACTGCGTGTATTCTCCACATACCCGCCACAATCATCTGAAACCGGCATCAAGTCTATCTTCTTCGTCGTTCACCTAACCCGTGCTATGATATCGACTCCAAAGGGGGGCCTTGAACCTGGTACGATTGCTGACCTCCTTGCACGAATTGCGAGTGTGAAGACTGGGCGGCAACGTCGTTCGTACTTATAATGAAGTGAAGTCTGCGCAGCCGCGATACATATTGCAGATATGCTTCTACGATGTATGCTTTCTTTGTTCACAGAGTATCTGCTATGTTCTATTACATATCCCCACATAACCGCCAGTGAAATTATACAGCAGAAACATTTCGTGTAACGTTTTAAATTCACTAGAATAGCCAATATACTCAACCGTCGACCGAAGGGCCAAGGGACATAGCAGCGGCAATTATCAGTGAGAACCATTTTGAAAGAGAACGCACGTTTGACACTGCGATTAATCCCACCGATCTCTACAAGTCGCGTCGGGTTATGGGCAGAACTACAGGATGGCTTATCAGTAAGTCAACCAGCAAACATCATGTTTGTCATGGTTTTGAAACTAACTCAACGATATGCTCGTTGTATATGCATAAGACACAGAAGAGCTTTCTGAACCTTTTGACTGGCGGAGTTTAGTAAAACCCCTTGCTTGTCTTAATTCATTCTGTCATTGGCGTGCCGACTAGCTTCCTATAGGGGACAAAGACAGCCTTGCGACACTCATTAAGAGCTGTCTTCCCCCGAAGAGGTGGTTGAGAACCAATCCGAATCTTCGCTAGGCTCTGAGGCCACATAATCAACCTCTGACGTGTTCTTTTTCCTCGACTTAAACTTATGTCTATCTTGGTGGCGACGCATGCCGACTGTGAAGAAATTAGACAGAGCATAGCGGAGTAGCAAGGGATCTGACTTACACCACATTTCGATATCGTCCGCTGAAGATACTTTTGTGACTTGGACAAGCATACGTATCTCAGCACTGTTTGGACTCTTGCAGCACCTGTAAAACTCTTCTAGAAGATTTCTAGCAGCTGCTGGAATAGGAGGGTTGAGGTTCGGCATCTCTTGCGAAGAGTGAGTCAATTCTAAAGCATCAACCCACTTGTTGTTGTAACTACCAAAAGCGTCAGCATTGTTCAGTGTCGTTGCGGATAAGCAGTACTAACTTGCGAATCTTCTCTTTGAGGTTTTCGAAAGGCTGCATTCCGATTTTCCAGAGCAGGGAAAAGGTGCTCTTGTGTAACTCCAATTCATCGTGAGTCTTTAAAACACTGTCTTGAATCTTGAGATAGCTGACAAGAGAGCTTTTGTAGAGTTCAGTAAGAGCGTCAGATTCTCTCGCATACATCTCATTCTGAAGCACAAGATTCTCCTTGTCGACGATGTCACCTCGATAGTGCAAAACAATCTGCCGCCTCATCAAAGGAGCATCAGTGGCATCTACCAAATCGTGGATTGGATCACTGTCATCGTCCGAGTCCTCAGAAGAGTCACTTTGCTCATCAAGCAAGGGTCCTTCAGAATTCTTCGATCTTTGAGAGTCACTCTTACGACGACCTCGAACAGTGTTGGTATCAATCTTGCTATTCACACTCAACCGCAGCTGGTTCTCAAGCTTGCCTAGCTGATCCTCCAACACCTCTGGCAGTGGCTGGAGCAGCCTTGAAGCTGCTTTACCTCTAACCCCAGACCGCTTCACGAGGTGGCGTATAGGACGCTTGAACCCTACTGGGCCGCTGTACTTGGGAGCGCTGCCTGCTCGGGTTTCCCACCAAGGCATTCTATGTTGACGACGACAGTCTGGTAAACTTCAGCTTGGGACGGGTGTGGTTTGGCGTTCAGGGTGATTCTGGCGAGACAGGTGCCGGGTGTATATCTCGACTTAAAACTCGAACCTTGTAAAAGTAAGTCCACTTACAATGAAGGTATTTTCGCCGACCCTTGAAGAATTCATGTGAAGAAATTGTGAAACTGTTCATGTGAACATCGCTGAAGCACAGACACCGGCCACTTGACCCCTGTTGACGTAGCAGCCTCAGCGAGCCCAGCTACTTCTTTTCGACGTCGACTAAGGTCTTCAAGGAGAAATTTTTTCCAGTGGGTTCCCCCAATTACAATACCGCATTGTTCGCGTCCCGCCGACAATCAACATTGTACCCCAGTTCAACACCCAACTAGCGACTGACACACAATGGCGGCAGTCACAAAGGCTAAGAAGATCTCCAAGAGTCTGAAGTCGTGCCGTGATACCGACGCCTTGCTTCAGAAGTTGAGGGAGCAATTCGACAAGGGCGTTCAAGATGCTCGCCTGAGCTGGAAGCACATCCAAGGTCTTGCAGCAGAAACACTCGATCATCTTAGACAGCGTGTTGAGTAAGTAAACTTCACGATTGCTCATCTTTCATACACTTACAAACACTACAGGGCTGATCTACTCACCGAAGTTCGTGTTGAATTTGACCGGACGCCGGGCGTTTCTCCTGGTATGGTCTTCAAGGCAGATGCATCTGGGCCAAAGGCACCTGCAAAGACTGCCAGGAAGGTCGCCCGTCCCAGGAACGCATTCATCCTGTATCGTGGGGATTGGCACGCAGAGACTGTGCGCCAGAATCCTGGAATGCATAACAACCAGATCTGTGAGTTCGCAAAGACGTTGTGCTGGGTCAACTGTACTGACAATCATGTAGCGAAGATCATCGGTAACCAGTGGCGTTTTGAGGACGGAGCAATCAAGCAGCGCTACAAGGAGCTTGCTGAGGAGGAAAAGCGTCAGCATGCTATTGATCATCCTGGCTATCAGTACCAGCCACGCAAGCCTCATGAGAAGAAGAAGCGTATGTCCAAGAAGAAGCTTGCTGCCGCTGCCGAGAAGAAGAGTCATGAAGGTTTTGCTGAAGCCTACGATCCTGTCAAAGTCCAACTTCAGTTGCCTGATGTCACGCTCAACTTTGAAGCCAACTTTGATCCTGACCATGCTCTTGAAGCTCAAATTGAGCATTGGAATAAGACCGCTGACCACCAGCCGAGCGAGGAGCCTCTGCCACTCGACATGCAAGCCATCCCCACCTACAACGGTGTTACAGACAGGTTTCCCGCAGACGGTGTCACCGCTGAAGATTACGCTGAGTACGATTGGGGATTCCAGGAGGCTCATCGAGATAACTACGTCTGGCATTCAGCAAAGAATGAAACTACTGCCAACTGCATGACCAACAACCTGAATGGAACGTCCGGCATTGCCGTTAATCCGGTTGCTGGTCTCACTCAGCCTGCGGATACTACATTCTCTGCTTACGACAACCAGACTGCTCTGCTAAGAATGAACAACCTGTTTGACTTTGACGCTTACAGCTATCCTGATGAGGTCGACTCTCCCGTTGGCTATGAAGAGTTCGAAAACATCGTCAGCCAAACTTGAGAAGGGTCTCAGCGGCTTCGAAGCGATCGCTATCTATCAAGTTCTCCATGTTTCCTTTTCTTGCAGCATTATAGCGAATGCTTGATTCGCTATAGGAGGGAGTTCCGGTTCCAAAGGATTAGGGATCCACGACATGATGATGGAGGGGGGATTTAATACGGTTGTTGTAATTCAGATCGAGCCAAAGGTCTCACATACTGAGCCTTCTAATACAGTTCCAAGTTCACGAGTGCTATAGAGCATTGCGTAGATCGGTACGACCGAGAGGTTGGTCAGACATGCATCATCTATAGGAGGGATAGTAGATGGAAACGACTTGAGGCGATCCAGTTTTATGAATAGCATCCAATGACATTCCGGCGATCTCACAGGTACAGAAACATCGTGGAACCCATGGCTACCAACAACTTCGTTCCAGGATAGACAGCATTCCACGGAACATGTCAAACAGATCAATGGATACGGGAGTGGCCTTCGATACAATATGAATATTCCAAAGAATACTGATGAAGCACAGGGTAAGTTCAAGTGATGACACCAAACGGTATCTGTACGTGTGCAAATTATATCATACTCTGCCCAAACGACATATGTCACTGCCTATCACTACAATGCCGTTCTTCCCAGCAGTAGCAGCAAAGCGTCTCACGCGACATCGTTACATCTTTTTCCCTTAGCAGTGCAGCAAGTCATTGCCAACACTGGACCGATTGTTCCAAGTACCCTCCTTGCCCTTTCACCCTTAGCCCCTAGCAGCTCCTGTTTGCCCCTCAGCGACACGTCTCAGCAAACGGCTCAAGCTCATAAAGAGAAGCAGCCAAGCTCAATGAGCTCGAGCACGCACCTTTACACATGCGTCTATACGCGGCTGAGGCGGCTGGGGGACGAAACCTCTGTACCGGAACCCAGACATCGTAAGCGCCGAGTGATTTGAACCGCTGAGGGGGCGGGGGGTAGTATGTAAACATGCTGGCCCGCGCATTTGGCCTTGCCATTTACATCATTGGTGGCTGGATGGACAATAGAGAATTTTCTTCCGCAACAATAGCAACGCGTTGCTGGGGAGGCTGGGCTGTTGCTCGTAGTGACGACGCATACGAGCGCAAGAGCACGAGCAGGGTTAGTGTTTCATTGGGTAGTCCAAGGTTCATGATGGGCGGCAATAACAAGACTGATGTCACCCGTTGTTGGTGATAGTTGTGTTATTGACGTTGCCTTCGACGGTGAGGTCGCAATTGGTCATTGCGGGATGCACAGACCATTGTGAATCACGTTGGCGATGATGAAGTTTCGTTTGTCCATCAGGATAACGTAGAATCGTCATCCCTGCTGCTCGTGTATGATTTTACGGTGGTTAATTGGATCTCGGGAACCTGCTGGAGAAAAAGCGGTTCTCTACGATCGAAGTGAATTTACTATACAAGAGTTGCCTTGCCATCAGCGCAAGGCAGATTTCCACGCATCCGGTTGACATCAAGCGTGCAACTACAACTCTATTGTATCCAGATTTCCGATCAGCCTGTTGGGCTCCTGTGGATGGCGGAAGGCAACTCATGAAGTTTATGACCGTCTCCTAGGTGTATCATGAGACCTCCCTGTCAGTATACATAGCTCTTCTACCATAAGTGTCAGCTCAGTCAGTTGCCAGATCCCTATCGCTTTGCCTTGGAGTGTTCCCCAAAGCCTTCCCTCCCCAATCGCTACACCAGATAAATGTAGAGCAGCGCCATTGTGTGCCCTTCTCCTTATTGCCACTAGGTCCTAGTGGTCTTGCACACATCCAGAAGCTTCGACCTTGGTTGCTCCCCTTTTTCTTGGTCTGCATAGACTTGCATGGCTCACCATGGTCTTCACAAAGTGGTGCTACTGGTCTTGAGAAGAGAGAAGACCAAGATCGTTGGGTCGCTTCATTCGCTGCAAGCGCAGCATCTATGTCGATCTCTGGGCTGGCTGAAGGCGACTGCTGCGACGTTGCATTTTTGTCTGAAGTTTGAAGCTCCAAAATCTCATGATCCGAAGCTTGTGGTCCATAGCGAGTAGCTTTGGCAGGCGAAGCATCTTGCGAAGACATGAGAACATCCTGGTTGTCATCTTTCAGAGAGGCTTTTGGCTGGAAGAAAGACTTCATGCTCTGTTGGCCTTTCCCACTTTTGGTCTGGAGGATTTGTGATTTGTGACGTTTCAGAGAGCTTCCGTTGGAAACCGCCGACAGTTTCCGCTTCTGCACTGGGCTGGTGCTGGAAGGCATGGGCTTGGATTCATTGACGGAACCGTTTTGCTGGGAAGAGACATCCTCTTTCATGTCAGCTGTAGATATGTTCATAGAGTTTTGATCACGTGTCGTGCCCTCCTGTAATGCGACATGATCATCAATGGTTTGGCTGCTATCTTCCTTGATACTCTTCGCGAAAGTAATATCATGACTTGTCTCTCTATTCTTGGACGGCACAGCGAACATGTTCTTGATACTTCTCCTCTTATCAAACTCAGGCATCTTCTTCGCTGAGAAGAGCGGTGCATCTGAAACCTTCCACGCTCGTAATCGCTTGCCGCCAGAGACAAGACCATCCGCATTCATGATGTCGGTGATGTAGATCTCCTCATCAGCAACTTTGGAGTTGCCAAGGACAACCTTGTCGTGAAATTCGATGTAAACAGGGCAGTGATCTGAGCCAAGCAAGCCTTCTTGTATATTTGCATCCCGTATCCAGCTTCGCATATCACTTGACCCCGTTGCCGATGTCAAGACGAAGTCGATTCGAGACCCGAAGTTTCCTGGTCGAGCATTGATCTTCTGCTCCCAATGAGTATACATGCCCTTACGGCCTTCATGGAACCCCCGTGTTGTGTCCCACAGAACCCCTTCCTCCCGACCTTCATCCCTCAGTCCTGCAACTTCCCCACCCACAAGAAGCTGGTTGAAGATGCGACGATTGGGAGTTGAGATGTAGTCCTCATGCGTCAGGCCGGCTTTTCGCATATCTTCAACACTAGATGCCGTGTCAAGTTCATCTCTACTGACATTCAGATCGCCACATAGAATGACGCGCTTTTTCAACTTGATCAGGTTTCGTATCCGGCAATCAAGAGCACGGATGAAACCATATCTGAAATCGTCTCGGAGACCATTGGAGTTCGCAGGCGAGTAGACTCCAAGTAGGACAAAGGCCGGAAATTCGACAATGACACATCGGCCCTCTGCGTCAAGCAACTGGGAGTCCACGCCCAATTCTTCCAGCTGTATCTCTGTTGGATAGCCTCCAATGCTATGGTCTTCCGGCAGGTCACGGTAGGCTATGCCCCCAGCACCGGGGCTTGGTAATACACCTAGCAGACCTTCCTCTGCCCTGATAGGGGCGCAAACGCTGGTGCGGCAGTACACACCCACGCCTGAGTATCCTTTCTTATGTTTCGGAAGGGAGAAGTAGCAATCCCAGCCATCAATGAGGACCATGTCATCGCGAAGGTCCTTCCGCTGAATCTTGAGCTCTTGCATGACTATGATGTCTGAAGGACCGAGAAGATCGAACATAGCCGAGAACGAGCGATCAGTCGTGTTCCATGGCGGGTATGCAAAAGGATTTCGAATGCCATTGACATTCCTGCATGCTTATCAGCAAAAGATCGTGTCACGTATGGTTGGAAAGTGTACCATGTAGTCAACCTCATGATCGAAGCGGATAAAACCCTTTACGGTGGTGCCCACTGCTTGATCGCACCACCATTTTCCCCTCCCCCAGTACTTGGAGACCGTCGCAAAGCGTTCAGGTATTGGTAGGCGTATGATGAAGATACAGTTCTCGCAAGATTGCGCGCCACACATGAAGTTCACTGGTGATTGGGTGACGTCGAATATGGGGAACGAAATGAACGCCAGATCACGTGGCTTTTGTATCACGTTCTGCCCTGCCAAATTGGTGTCTGGACGCGTGCTTTCGTGGATCGTATGCACAAAGTACTTGCACTTTCAAGCGCTTTCAGTACACATCACTGAAATGAAAAGGAAAGCACTCATATCGGTAAGACCATGAGATGTCGCGTTATCTCACCGCCGGAAAGATCACGACACTTGTCCTTATCGACTTGTATCTTTCTGCATCGTCTGCGCCATTGAGTCCAGATCTACAGCTTCTGGAATTTATATCAGTGCAAATATTGCCAGTAGATGCGAACAGCTATTTGCAGACTCCTACAGACACTTTTGTAGCTGAATTCAATGACGGTGTAGGAAGCATCTCGAGCATCAAGTCTGCTCTGCAGCACTGCGACTGGGCAGTCCCTGGTCGAAGCGTTTACGATGAGGTTCTTCAACGTCTCTGGCAGATTAAGGATGTTGATACGTTGGGGTCACTCTTCGTGGTGTTGAAAAGTTCAGTTTCTCCAATCAAGCAATCCTCTGAGGAGGAAGTGGTAGGGCAACAGCGCCGCCTTACAGGTGCAAGTCCTTTGGGAGTCTTTGTACGAAGATGCTGCGTAGAATTCACCCGGCTTCAGTTCGGTGACGCTATAAGGCTGTGGAAATCATTTGAGAGGCTGAGGCAACCAAGCTATGAAGACTGGTCGCAACGGAACCCTGCGCAGTCTGCTGATTTGGTGGCCAGCGATTCAGATGTCTCAGACGATGCACATTTGAACTACAGCCAAAGCCAGTCATCGCTCTCCCCTTTTGTCAACAGTGTATATGATATTGAGACCCTGCTCAATCTGTCTATTTCGCGGCTGCAGAAGCTTGGAGTCAGGCTGCCGTCTCTCCTGACGAAGAATCTGCGACATTGGATCTCCACCCAACAAGATCCAAGCGCTCAATCTTCGCAATATTTTCTAGCCTTCTTCGATGCATGGAAATCCGGCCAGCATAGTATGGCTGTAGAGAACCTTCACCGCTATTTCGATTATACTCTTGCAGGCAAGGGGAATACCAGCACAGTTGAGGAGGGGAGAGCGGGAATCAGGCAGTACTACCAATATGCACTGTTGCATCTCAGTGTCTTGCATGCCGATTTTGAATACTGGGGACCGAGTCTAGAAGCCATGAAGGAGTGCATTGCCACAGGTATGTTCAGAATGGAAGACATTCTAGCCAATCCAATGCCTTGGTCCGATGCCATAGCTTCCATCGGCTTCCCTAATAGCTCTTTCTACCTGCATGACCAGGCCACATTTGCCCAAACTCTGCTAATCGTATTTAATCCAGCTCGAGAGAATCAAGATAATGCGTGCTTAGCTTTTGCACTTTCATGGCAGATGTATCTACGCCAGACATATTCGCGCGCTAGCGACGCTCCCCTTGATAATGAGAAATACGAGAACCTCGAAGCTATTCTGCCGCTTGGTGGCCAGACAGAGCTGGATGAGATCGCCTTTCTCAAGTCGATCGCACGGGAAGGCAAGCATTGGACGCTGTTCGCAAATGCTTTGCTAGAGGAGGCCAAAATTCATATGTCACAGGTAAGCGTGCCACCTCACTAAGATGTTATGTCACTAACGTCTTGTTAGTCTGGCACATCGCCCAAGGCCCTGGCTTGCATACTCCAATCTCACTATCTCGTTGTCTTTCATGACCTTCGCACAGTACTCCCTACGGTGGTCCTTTTCCAAGGTGCATGTGCCCATCGACTGGGTCAACACCACTTAGCTCAACGCATGTATGAGGTTACGCTCGCGACAAGCTCCCAAATATGTCCCATCACCGACCGCGTCAGAGCTACTTGCAGAGTTGCACTAGAGCTTGCCCAGAAAGGCAGATTTACCGAGGCCATTGCATCACTGGATGTTGCCACCAAACAGTATGCAGCAGATGGAGATGGAGTCAAGGAGATTGGATCTTTGAGAATGAGGCAGCGACTCACCGCCTTCCGACTACTTGTGCAAGCAAAAGAACTTCAAAATAGGTTAGTACTGTCTGCTTCACACTGACGTATTTGCATTTCCCATCACATACGGCAATTCCAAACGGTCAGTGTTTTACTGACACCGTTGCAGAGACTGTGCTGCCGATGTCCGCACGTTGTTGGAGGATCTGCGCCCTTTCCTTTCATCTAGTGATGCAGAACTGAATTCGGAAGTTGCGACGCTAGCGTTCGAACACCTGGTGGCGGACGAAGATTTCAGCGGCGCCCTCGCTAAGCTGAACGTTCTGCTCTCCGCGACGGAACGTGAATCACAACCAGGTATGCCTCACACTGCATGTACAATTGCTACTTGTAGGTTAAGATGCATATTGCCAAGTGCTGACAATTTCACAACCTAGACATTTCGAAAAGGCTACACCTTCTCGTGCTGAAGGGTAGACTGTTCGCACAGATACCAGGCAACAATGCAGCCAAGGGGCTGTCTCTCATTTTGCGTGTAGCAACAGTAGCCGAGCGCTACTGTCTGATACCTATCTTACATGAAGCGTTGGGAGTATTGTGCCTGATCCTCCTTGAGCTGGAAGAATATAATGCGGTCCGAGATCTCGCACGTAGCACTTTGCCAGCGGTAGGTGACCTATCATTCATTCGTCAAATCACCGTTCGTCCATCAGGCTGTGAGAAATTGAAATCTCATCGATCTCATGGCTTTGGCTAACGCACGAGCAATTCTTACAGGTCATCGAGTCTTCAAACCTGGATCTCCAGGCAAGACTTTTCATCTCTCTTGGTGAAGCGTATGTAGGCATAGCAGGATATAAGTGCAGCCCTGGCTCTGTCGAGAGGAAGCAGAATATCTGGCTTGCGATGAAATATTTCGATCGCAGCTTGCAAGGTAAGTCTCTGAGAGCCAGAGCGTAGCAGAGATACTCAAACTGATTCCGCTTAACAGCTTCCACATGTCTAAACGCCGTACGGCTTTGTCTAGATGCGCTTGCCATGAAGGCACGTCTGCTGCGCTTCCAAGGTGACGAGACTTCTGCAAACCTGGTAGATGAGAAGTTCTCATCTGTGATGGAAGATGGCAGCACCAAGGGTGCGGCAGGCAAACTTGGTTGAGCTCGGTGGCTCTCCAACTCGAGGGCATGGGTCCATAATCGCAGCGTCTCGAAGCTATTTCGGCAGTCAGTAATGCCAAAGCATTCTCAGCGGCCGTCGTAAGGGCACGCGACAAGCGAGTCACCTTTAATCGTGACGAAGTCAGCCATTAGCGCCTCCAGGCTCGCCATTCTGCTTCGCCTCAGCGCCGGCCACATTTGTAATGTCTGTTCCACCAGCTTCCTTCCACGCCCGGTCTGCTGCAGGACTCAGTTCGATCAAGCTTTCTACGCCAGCGAAAAACACGACATCGAGGTTCAGAAGTGCGAGATTCAAGAGATCACAGCTGCGGGATTTAATCCTGAGGAGAGCGCGCCACTTGTTCAGGATGGCTAGGCACTCCTTCGCGTCAGGTACTGTGGGCGCGGTGACGTAGAGAAGTTTTATGAAGGATGAGCAGATCGTAAAGTTTGCGCGGGAGTCTAGGAGAAGACCAATTTGTTAGCTGCATGGAACGAGTATAAGGCTTGAATCCATAAACTGCACGCAAGGCCCCGTGAGCATGGTAGGAATGTGAAAACTTACAACTTGCCCAGAATGCCTCAAGCTCCCGCGCGTTCAAGCCTTCAATGAACTCCACAACCTCCTTCGCAACCGCCATGGCTCCCGTCCTCAGTGCGGACACAGCCACAGCAGTGCCGTCAGTCACCCTCGGCCTCAGCATCGCGCGGAAGAGTTCAATCTTGGCCGTGATATACGCCAGATGCAGGCTCCCGTCCCCATCCAGCTCGTGCGAGGATGACCTCCGCGCCGAGTGCATATTGCCTCCGCCAGCACCTTTCTCACCGCTTCCATCGCCTTCCATCGCGCCGTTAGTGAGCTCGTGTCGCGGATATGCGGGCAGATGCCCCGGCGGCATGTTTTGGTACCATTCCGTTAGCCGCAGGCGTAAGGGCTTGGCGACGTCAAGGGTGGCTTCCAATGAGGACTGGAGCCGGCGCGCTGCTTTGACGGAGAAGAGGTTATGCAGGATGTCATCCACGACCAGGCTGAGTTCGCACAGATGGGCGAAGTGGAGGTAGATGCCTGAGTTGCTGCTACTGTTATCATTGCCGGTACCAGATATGCTGTTGTCGCCAGAGGTGGAGGCAGTGATGGGGCCGTTCGGGTAGGCGTGGAGGTCTGCCTCTTCGAAATCGTCGGGTGTGAGAGTGTCGACGTCCCAGTCCTCGCTCTTGATGTGGCTGCTGCGTCCGGTGTTCAGTGCTAGCCACTTGTCCTGCACAAAAGTTGCCCACGCCAACCTCCTTCGCAGTGTAGTTTCCCAGTGTGGCAAGGACCAAAAGCCAGGATCGCGGTTCAGGCCTAATGTCTGAGCGATGCTAACGGCGGTCGTCATCATGATCCATTTGAAAGGCGTGTCTGTGACGTGCTTGTTGGTCGGTCTCCGTTGTACGAGTAGTAGCAGAGTCTGTAGAACGGCGAGAGTTGGTGTGTGGAGGTCTGCCAGGCACGCCAACCAGGCGATGCGGAAGAGGCTATCGGCGGAAGGAGGCGTGTATACCTGGACGCAGAGCTTCTCGTCCCAGGTGCAGTAGGGGAGGGCATGGCCGTAGATAGCCGCAAGAATACAGGTAGGGATATGCGAAGTATCCAGTATTTCAGCGGTGCTAGTCGAACGGTGGTACTGCTCTCTACTCAGGATTGGGAAGTACGGCTGTACGTATTTGTAGAAGAGTCCGACGAGCCGATTCCCAACCTCTCTGCTCACCATGTCCTCTACTTCGCGGCGGTATCTGTGTAGATTTTCCGTCCGTTCGGGAGGTTGTGCTTTCGACGCCAGGGCGTTGTGTTGGATGGAGAAGAAAGCCGGTACTAGATTGGTAGCGGTGCTTGCAGAGTGTCCCAGCTGGACAACGCTCGAAGGGGAATCGGCAGGATTCATCTTCCGCATTCGAATAGACGCAAAAGTCGTCTCATTGTATTGGTCATATCGATAGCGAGACAAAAGATATGGGTCGTTCTCTCCACTAAACCCAACAAGCTGCGCGCTGGAGGAGGCTTGATGATCGAGGCTCGGCTCGGCGCTGGTACTTTCGACTGGTAGGGAAAGATCCAGGTTTGTAGGTTGCGAACTTGGCGATGCGCCGGCTGATAAAAGGCGGTGGTCCATTTGCGAAGGTATCTGCGAGTCCATAGGACCCATGGTCGTAGATGCAGACATGGGGTCGAAACCGTCGTATGCGTGCATCCCAGGCTCACCATACAAGGCAGGATCGAAGGTCGTGAAGTCTCCCGAGCCCCCAGCATTTCCACCTAGTCCGATGGTAGACAGCTGGAAGGAGTGCATAGGCCCTTCCCAGCTCAGCAGCTCGTGCTGCATATCCATACCGTTCCCTGCACCAAAAGCACCTGCTGAGCCTATGCTCAGACTGTTCCTATGGTCAAAGCCGGACTCGTTGCCTCCCTTGAAAGCGCCATCCCCCATGCCGTTCTGTGACTCGTTTGGCCTGCGCCTCTTGGCAGGCGACTCGACGAAGGTGCATTCCTTGTTGTATCTTATGCAAAGCTCGCATGGCGGCTGGGACTCCAGGTGGCAGGCAGCCTTCTTGTAGCGGCAGAAGTCACAGGGTCGCTTGTTTCGAGATTTGTATGCGCGAGCCCGGTCCACACCCTCGGCATGCTGCTGGCTGATGCTGCCGCTTCTCGCGCCGCCATTGCTACTGCTGGCGGACGAAGGCTGCTGCGGGTACGGCGTAGTGGGTGTCATCTGCGAGACGTGGGAGGCCTGGAATGGAGACGGAAGCGAGGAAAGATGGGGGGTCTCCATCTCTGACAGACCGGCAGTCGCATCCAGTCTGGGCTAGAACAGTACGTTGTGTAGTGACACAGGGAGAAACATGTGTTAGCTGCGATCAATCGGCTGCAGAGTAGAGCCAGGATGCATCATGGTATGGAGAGACTGGAAAGAAGGTGGAACGAAAACCATGAGCATGAGCATGAACACGAGAGTAGACAGAGGCAGACATGCGAATGGACACTCCGCATTCGGTGCTTGGAAATGCCTGTAACGAACAAGGGCAGACCATCATTGGATCGTGTCTAAAAGCAGTAGCATCGATTAGCATAGACAGAGCAGAGGACCGCTGTCGACATACCCACGCCAGACCCGAGTAGCGATTGGTAAGAGGTGGATAGGGTATTAGGTGAGTGACATGGCCAAGCATGGGATTGGTGTGGTGATTAAGCCAGATGGCGTAGGTGGAAGCGATACAAAGCTCTTAAGATCCTCACCTCACCAGCTGATTCCGCACTTTTTTCCAGAATCCTTAGCATTTCCGCACGCAGAAGGGCGACTGGTGGCCCCTCAATTGATAGACAGCAAGTCGGCAATCGGCCAATCACATCCTGTCTGTGAGTCGATGGGATGAAACAATCCCTGTCGTCCCATCGTCTCGTCCCTAAACTCGCGTGGCCGCCAGAAGATGGGGTTCTGTAGTGTGCTGTAGTGTGCGGCAGTTGTGTTGCAGAGTACCGCTTTTGGCTCGGTGAGAGCGCCGGGCCCAGGGCTGACCAATTTCGCGCCCTATTAGGCATACAGGACAGTGCGAGCTCCGATAGGGTCCGACAGAGATAGACATATGCAGAGGCCGAGGTTCATGCGGGCGAGCCAAAGGGGGGGAGGATGAGACGTCGATCTGTTGGCTTTTATGCTGCCCATCGCTGGCATCGGCCTGTCAGATATCGCCGGACCCTCTCTGCTGCTGAGGACAGGGCTGATGACAGCGGCTCTGGGATACCCGGGATTGGTATCATGAGGTGTTATTGAGACAGTATCATTCTCATTGAGACCCATGGAGGACAGGCCGTCCTCCGTCAGTGGTGACGGCGATGGTACCTCGGCGGGCAAGAAGATCGTCATTCTCCTGATCAACCCCAATGCCACCACCTCAATGACCCAAAACTGTCTGAGGTCTGTCAAGCCGTACCTGCCAGCTGATGTCACAGTCGTAGGCTTTACTGCTCCAGCACCGGCACCTACCGCTATTGAAGGCGCCTTCGATAATGTCATGTCTGCTGCTGCGTCCATGAGAGCCATCATTGAGCTCAAGAGCAACGACGGGATCGACGCCATGCTAGTGGCTTGCTACTCGAACCACCACCTCGTCCCAATGCTGCGCGAGGAGTTCGAGGTGCCAGTCATAGGCATCATGGAGGCCTCGCTCTTCCACGCCAGGACGCTCGGTGCCCGCTTCGGTATCATAGCCACCGGCAAGCGGAGCGCCATCGGCCACCGCGACAGTGTGCGATCGTATGGCATGTCTGACTTCTGCGCTGGCATCCGCCCCTGCAATCTCGGTGTCCTTGATCTAGAACAAAAGCCGCGAGAACATGTTGTAGGTGTCATGAGGCAGGTGGCTAGGACGCTGGTAGAGGATGATGGTGCAGACGTCTTGACACTGGGTTGCGCTGGAATGATAGAGATGAAGACTGCGGTGGATGAGGCCGTTGAGGACCTAGAGGGTGGGAGCGTGCAAGTCGTCGATGGCGTCCTAGCGGGTGTGCAGCACCTTGTTGGCATTGTGAGACTTGGTGGCAAGACGGCGAAGAGGGGGCTGTGGGCTAGCTCTGCTGGTGGGAGAGCGAGGAGAGGGCAGACCTATGTCTGAAGAGCTGAAGGGAGATGATTGAGAATACCATCTGGAGTGTGGGTCTATATCTCAGGCTCGCGCAGGTCCGTGGACCACAGCATGATGTTCCCGCTACTAATTCTGCTACCGGCAACAGATGTCATGACTATATCAGGAAAGGTTACGCCGGCCAGCCTGGCTTGCGCATATGGAAATGACAGAACAGGATCATGTCTGCAGCTGTCCAACATGTGGCTCACATCTTGAGCTTGCGACCGTCAGCGATTGCATACTGACGGGTTGTCACTGATCACGAAGTCTCTCTATATCGGTGATGGCATCTGTCTGGCCCGAGTGTAGGCTACCGTAGGTGTGTTATACCCACACCCTACCCTCAAGCTATTGCCAAATGGCAGATCGCTATGGAGCGTCACCAGTTCTCTCCCTTGGACAGGATTCTGTCGCCCGGGCCAAGCAGAATACTTCATTATCAACGGCTACCTTTCCCGTACCTTCTATGCAGCCAGCGATTCCGCATCTCGATACCACGTGGTCCCACAATCTCCGAGCCATCGAATATAATGGGAAGTTCACATCTATGCCGGGGCGGATACGCCGTCATACGAGATAGCAGCAGCACACTCCTGTTTGCCAAATCATCGTGCATGTGAGACAACTGCAGGTGAAATGGTTTAGGCATGAAAGACGGAATGATGGCAGATGCAGACTTAGAGCGATGGAATTCAACCAGAGTAGGCTCTTCATCACAAAGTCTCCAGTAGCACGTAGAACACCATAGGATCAGGAATACACCAGAACTACACCGGACTAGAAACCGCAGAGATCTCACTTCCGAGTATAAACACTGTACGATGATGTTGACATCAGCTATGAAGCCGTGCAGCCGCCTTGAGTAGTGCTTACCATCGTTACCATCAAGAGTCTCGGACATGGGTAAGACTTTATACATGAAAGCAGGCATCAGCCTGACCACAATCAGTGAGCGACGTGCTCTCATCTGTATGATTCGTGAGTGCAACGTGACGGATGTCGGTATGTTGCTATTTCACAAGAGCTACGTACTGCGCTTGGTTTCGAAAGTAGTCCGGCGGTCAGATTAGAAGACGCTCTGCATGAAACACGCCATCACTCACACAACCGAAAGCGCAACCTTCATGGCAAGCCATCTGCATTCCAAAGTGTTCGGTGGCCCTGGGAGTAACGTCGCAGCTGAATGTTTGTCAGCTAGGTTCAGCCTCAATTGGCATAATCACATAAGCAACCTAAACAATCTGCAGACGGAGTGGTGTTCGGCATTTGTTTCTAAGTACAAGAAGAAGGCGATAGTGCCGTTGGGCGTGCTCAAGCAACCCTCAAGTCTAAATTTACAGGTGTCATTGTCTGGTGGCACCAACCCTCTGCTTTGATGAAGATGGCTCTTCCTCCTCCAAGACTTCTTCTACCTCAAGACCTGGGAATTTCTCACGAAGTTGCGAGCTCAGATATCGGATGCCCCATTCCTCGCATACTCGATGACCGACACAAATGACCCTCATGCCCCTCGTTCTGGCAGCTTCGAGGCCAGCTTCACGAACGGCCCCTGTCAGATACAACATCTCTCCAGGCTGCACACCAATGTCTTCGGCGCAGCTGCATACCCGCTCAACTTCTGCCGGATGAAACGCATTCATGATGGCAATACCTGCTATGTGGGTGCTCGATGGTGCCACATCGTCTCCGGCAGAGTCTGGGAAGCCAAAACTTCCGTCAAATGATCCATGGAACTCGTTGAGGACGGTCGCTCTGACATTCCCTGGTGCTTGCCCACCCTGCCCAGCATACCTTCCAACAATACCAATCCTCCTCTCAGGGTCGCCCTTGTATCCTTGGATGACCTGCGCCTTTTCGACATCCAGTCCAAGCCTGCTCGCTAGTGGTAAGTTCCACCCAACTGTCAGGACTTCGTCAAACGCCTTGTGGCATGCTAGAATAGTCGCTCTCCTCGGCACTTCCTTTCGTGCCAATCCGAATGGTCGGTGCAGGAAGCCAAGATGCGTATTAATTCCTAGTGTTTGATAGAAGCCTTTTGTCGGCGTCACACTGAGAACGACACGGGTAGCACGCTGAACTGACGCGTCGAAGTTTCTCACAAAGGGCTGATGATACAGGAATCGTACATCATTGCCGTTCTTAGGGAAAAAGCTGGAGATGTATGATGTGAGGGCCGCTATTGTTGGGGGCTCTGGCAAAGGTGCCTGCCGTAACACTGGCTTCATCTGGCGACTGTGCTGTACAGGTCCTGTGTGGTTTTGGTCTCGCGACAGAGGTTGCTTTGGCGGTGACCCTGCTGTCGCCGCTGCTTTTTCAGCGTACATTGGATGTATGATAGCGTTTGAGATTTTCAGATAAGCTGGGGCTATCGGAACGCAACCCGATGGTCTTTTGACTGTCGATACAATGTCCTCTTGTCAACCGAACACCCTTTGGATATCTTCTAGACAAGGAATACTTCAGTCGTTTTCCTCTTTGCAACTCTTGTATTCAACATTTGCAAACCAAGTTGGCTTGGTATGATCATATTTTGCTATCGAACCTTTATTTCCAACGACACATAAATTGCGTTCACGTACCTCCGAAGGTAGATCTAGTTGTTAGTTTCAACTATGTTGTGTTCTCTGACGTACTCCATCTAGCCTCGGCACACCTAGCGTGCGGCCGCGGTACGAGCTCCGAGCCCAGCAACTGTAGAAGTAAACACGATGGCTTGAATGTGGTGCCCCTCCCGTCATAATGCCATCTTCCCTTAAGAACGCGATGTTGGTGTGGGCAACTCTGGGCTCTTCTGTACTATGCGGACAAATACGCTCGAGGCCAGTCGCGGTAAACCGTACTTGCTCTCAGCCCTCCACTCACCGAACACGGGTAACCCCTGGTGTCACGGTTGATGCTATCATGTAGCGTTACAACGTTCCCTCCAAATTCGTCACCAAGGCAATCAGAGGTGAACGACAATAGGAGAGGAGATTCCGACATATAAGTATACAAGCCTATTATACATTTCATATCTAAGTGCTATATATCCATGTTCTGGAAAAATCCCCTTTCATCACGACCAAAGTCGACCCGCAAAAGCCACTTCATCAATTTCGTGTCTGAGTAATAATACTGCCTTTATCTATGCTCTGGAAAAGCCTCCTTACATCACCATCAAAGTCGGTCAGCAGGATCCGCATCACCCATCCTTAGTGGTCCACCACCCAACAACACCGTCAAATACAGAATGTCGTTTGCGTCATTTCCTTTGGAGATGTAACTTTCCAGAAAAGCATCACGGTCTGGACCGTTAATGTCATCTTGGAACGATACCACCTCAAGTGTATACTTACGAAACAGGAACAAAAGATCATCGTAATCGTTGTCCGACCTTCGGCTGTTGAATGCACTGAGCTTTGTAGCGATCTGCCAGAATATACCAAGCACCACCACAGGACCTTCTTGTGGAGTGAAGTTGCTTGGGAATATGTACTCAGATGCGGTGAAGAGGTTGGATGGTATGGTTAGGTTTCCTGAGGACGCATTTTCAGTCATGCGGCAGGCATGATGACAGCCAGGAATATATACTTACCGCTCAGGATGAGGTTCACACCCACCCCAAGATCAGGGACGTTATCAAAGCCAACGTCGAAGCTGCAGCCAACCTTCACGTAGATCTTGACAAACGTTTCTCCCCACGCATCTGGGAAATAGATACTGCATAACAGGATCAGTCTCGAGCCACCGACCCTCCAAGAGCTATATGCTTACCGAGGATTGTGAACGAGGATGTGTCGCAGATTGTCCATGGACGTGCTGACGGCAATTTCGACGTCGTAATCGCGTCGGATGTTGCCTCTCAAGTAGGTCGCCCAGCTTCCCATCATCACACAGGGAACCTGATACAGACCGAGTAACTGAGACATGAATTGTGCCGCAAGGCCCAGTTGCACCGTCTCGGGTGGCACCGCCGCGTGGTTCAACTGCATAAGTTGTTCAGCGTTGTATACCTCTGCCATGTTTGTTGAAAGTTGATAAAGACGAAATGAGGTCGCAGGAGCGAGTTCTGAATGTGCTTTTGATTGAGAAGAAAGATCAAGGCTTCGGGAAGGCTTGATATATAGCCCCCATTCGAAGCTGGCTCACGGTTAGCACTCATGCCGGACAGAAAGTCGAACAGCGATACATCCATTGCTGCGCCAGAATCATGTTGCTACGGGTCAATTTCGTGTCATCCTCGTCTCAGCTGCTTTCATGCTGCTATCCGTACTGCCAGCGCAGGTGAGCCCGTTTTGAAACTGTAGGCACATGGATACTGAGTTGGGCGTTTGTAGATGATCACTCAGCTTGACGGCTACTTGCATTGGAGTTGACTTTTGGTCAATGGACATCTGAATTGACTCAACACGCTGTTACGCTCAAGCCGGCTGCTCATTGGCCAAGTTCTGCAACGATCAGGTCTGTGCGACCCTGCGAACTGTTCACCTCGATAGTCATATAACGTATTCGCAGGCAGCTCGTGCTTCTTCAGAATCATCGTGGATGTGGCAGTCGGCTCCAATGTCAGGTCACTGGTTGTCGAGCATGGGTGCATTCATGCATGATTGGTAACGCTCTCAAAAGCCAAAAATCAAAGGCGCTATCTCCTGCGTTACGATACATTTCTTGTGACGTCCACTGCAACGGCTATTGGCATATTGCAAAAGGTGGCGTCGAGCCCGTTTGTCGCCCCGGCTGTACAGGGTACTTCTCCAAGCTCTTCCAGCTGGCAGATACAGACGCATCATGCAGTGAAATGCACACTGCACCAGTTTCGACCAGCTTCTGGGTCAAAAGTGACCACCATAAAGTCAGTCACTATGTACTTTGCTGCAAGACGGTATCAGAGAGTCTCGGTATATCCATGCCGCTTCTAACGATCGAAGATAAGCTGCGGCTTGCCGTCTCTGAGTAACAGAGCCCGTTTGAAGTGATGCTTCAAAAAAATCGATAGCGCATAAATTACCCCTCTCGTGAATCCTGACCCTGACAGCCTCGAAACTCAATTCAGAGAAACTCGGTCAGAGTGCTACTCCCCGTTATTGGAGATTTGACTCTCATCGCGCCCACGCCTACGATCTCAATGGAGGTTGCATGCCCATCAGCATCATGTTTCCGGAACAATAAACGCATCGCCCAGATCATAGGCTAGAAGTCTCGAGTAAAGTACCAGATAGAACGCAACCAGGGATTGGGTAGACTTGTTACCTAAACGTGCACAAAATCGGGGCGCATTCACCCCCAGCAGCACATATCATGTTAAGTTGCAGTTACACAGCTGAAGGCTGTATTCGTAGCCAGTCGGTGCAACAGCAAAACCAACACATCTTTCGCTGTGATTGAGGAATGATTGCCCACGAAAATGGAGAGCTGATCACACTATGCAGAGACATCCGCGAGCAAGTTCTGATGCGAGTAAGTCCTGGTGCGAGTTTACCACTTGCTGTGTTAGTCCCTACGTATGTAGATAGTTTGTCTGCCTTGGATCTCTCGTGACGGCCTGAACTTTAGTATCATGATAATGATAATGATAATAACACATAGGACAGGACTCTGTTAATGCGTTTATGCGACAGCAGGTCATGTAGGTGAAGCCTGACGAAGCGTCATCGAGAGTTCGCCTTATCGCCGCAATCTCCACTAGTAGAGCCGCGGCTTACTTGATCTGCACCAGGAGTTCTCCCACGTCGCTTTGGGATTAGATGGTAGCATGTTCGCCGCTGTTCCGTTGTCGATTCCTGTGAAGTTCCGTAAATCCAGTGCTACTCAAGATAACTGTCGGATCCGATAAGACTATGGCTTCTCCTGGCAACTCAGAGACATGGCAAGAGGAGAGCAGCGAGTTTGAGACTGGTGATGACGACATGGACTTTGAGGTACGTCAAAATATTTTGATGGGATTGACCTTGCTTGTGAAGATGTACGAGACGGTCAGGTGGAATTGAAGCTGATATTGTCAATTCGCAGCTTGCATCTTCTGACGTGACGCCTTCAGCGGCTGGAGAGGATGAAGAAGACGAGGGCGAGACTACATTATACTTTGACGCGGAAGAAGGAGTGTTGCGGACGGCTGATGGGACGGCAGCTACGTTCGCACCTCCAGAAGACCAGGATGCGATCGAGGAAGAAGGGGCTCAAACACCTCAGCCAGCAGAAGAAGAAGTAGCTGGAGGGCAGCAACCACGGACACATGCTATTACCATCACCCAACAACAGATCCTACAACTTCTCAACTCGGCTGGCTTGAGCGCAGTGTTCCAGAGCATCGGTGGACCAACCACCAGATCTGCCGGCGCCAACACACGGCATGCTGCACTTGCGGACGACAACGAAGAGCAGGCAGATGATGACGACGACGACGGCTATGGCTACTTAGGCTATGGCCGACGGAGGAGGCGACCAAAAAGGGAGTTCGTTGGCGACAGATACCCCCCGATTCCATCAGAGGAAGGCAAGAGGCTCATGGCCTCTGGAGAGTTTGGCACCAACGATCGGTGTGACCATACGGCCTGCGGTATACCATTCAGTGACGACACACAGCGGAAGCGGCGACGGCTAGCAAGGAGACTCTTCGATCGCGAGATGGGGGTTGAGAACCGTGGGCGAGCTCGCGTGTTGGGCTCGCTGGCATCACACAGCTTGCTGCCCTCATCCAAAGCAGATGTCATTGTCAATTTGAATGCGCGATGTTACTCTGGTCAGTTCAGCGAAGATGGATCTTTCTTCTTTGCCTGCGGCCAGGACTACAAAGTGCGCATGTATGACACCAGCAATCCGTACGATTGGAAGTACTACAAGACAGTGCACTATTATGGCGGCCAGTGGACGATCACGGACGCTTCGCTTTCTCCTGACAATCGCCACCTAGCCTATTCGTCGATCAGAAGTCAAGTCTATCTTGCGAATACAGACCCATCAGACACTGGTGACCCACAATTGCTCGACTTCAGTAATTCAGGTAGTGGTGGCTCCAGCTGGGGACGATCATTAGGACATTTTGGCATATGGAGTTTACGATTCTCGGGTGATGGCAGTGAGATCGTTGCTGGCACTAGCGATGAGAGCGTGTATGTCTACGATCTCGAAGCACAACGGTCAATACTTCGCATACCTGGTCATACGGACGACGTCAATGCTGTCTGTTTTGGTGACAAGATGAGCCCTCATATCCTATACTCAGGATCAGACGACACGACTTTGAAGGTCTGGGATAGGCGAAGTCTGAGCAGCATGAGGCCTGCCGGTATGTTCTTGGGTCATACAGAAGGTTTGACGTACATCGACTCAAAGGGCGATGGAAGATACGTCATCAGCAATGCAAAGGATCAGACGTGCAAGCTATGGGACCTAAGGAAGATGATTTCTACTGACGCTGGGGAGAAAATAGACCCCCAGGTACGCAATTATGACCTTTTGATTCCATCTCGTTCCCACCACTTTACTGACATTTCTTCAATAGGACTACACGACTAACTTCGACTACCGCTTCTCACCCTACTATACTGAAGAACATGAACCCCACCCTCACGACTGCAGCCTTGTGACATTTCGAGGGCATCGTGTGCTCAAAACACTAATCAGGTGTCACTTCTCTCCTGCTGAAAGCACAAACGGACGTTATATTTACTCCGGGTCGCATGATGGCAAGGTATACATTTGGAATCTTGATGGAACCACAGCTGGGACGATCAACGTCTTCAGCGCTACCAAGAACTCCAGGCCATCTGCAGATGAGAGGTTCGTCAGTCGGTACGACTTCCACGGCAGGGGTGGTGCGTGGAAGACCATCGTCCGAGACTGCAGCTGGCATCCTAGCGCACCCGTTATTGCCGCAACCAGCTGGAATGGTTGGGATCACGGTCTAGGAACCTGTACAGTCCACACCTGGAACGACGGCGCTGACGGAGATGAAGTTGGCGATAGACCCCCACCGAAGACCACAACCAGTAGTGATATTGGGGACGATGACGATGACGGGACACAGCACTTCATGCCGAAGGACTATGCAAAGGCACAAAACTTGGGAAGCGCGCCTATGGGAGCTAGAGTAACGGCACAGCTGAAACACGACTCTAGGTTGTATGGCGTCCCGCCGGATCAGGAGCAGAGTAGCACGCCTAGACGGTCTACCAGGTTGAGGGATCGCATGCCGCGCGGGGCTGTAGTGAGAGGTGAAGATGAAGACGATGAAGACGAGGGTGAACTCTGAGTTTTGGTGAGAGATCTTCTTGTATATACGACTTCGTAGGCGACCCCATCGCTTCCATCCCCTCTTGGTGTCACTGCAGCAGGCGAGACACTGACATATGGAATGATCGATAACATCAGATTCGATGCATGTGCTTCAGACTTCCTTATGCCGTCTCCACTATAAAGATGTACCTGGTCGCTGGCTTGATTATCGATGTGGCATGGTTGCAATCGTGCTCAATGATGCGACCAGTGGATTGCCAATGCTGTTTGGAGGGGTTAATCGCCAATGATGATCTGATAAGAAGGCGCACTCGAAGGTACGCTTTTAATGGTTCGAACTGTATTACGCATCTAGAAGCAATGCCATCAAGCAGCACGAGTCACCCAAAACCCTCTCCTCTCACATGGCTAGAAATCGACCTTCCAAGGTAATGAGAGCTCCCGCTTGGTCTCGCTGAAGTGACGGTGTCGAGTACCAAACTCACGTGTCTTGTGGCCTGAGGTTGTCGTCGTTCCTTCCTTCGCTATCTTGGAGCTACTGTGCCATCAATAACAAACGTCGCCACTGCTACCATTTCCTTTTGCAAACACACAACTTGTCCGCCCTCATTCCCATCGTCGTGTTAATTGTTTGCCTCTCCATTTGTCCCCAAGTATCACTCTCTTACAACTGAACTTTGTTTGCTTATTTGATTCTCTATCATGGCTGGTTGGGATCCTCCAGAGAGCTCTGTCGGCCACGGCGAGTCTGCTCCGGGCTGGAGTGCAGCTGAACCAACAGTTAGCAACACTTCCGTCACCGACATTGCTATCGAGGCCAATGGCGTTAATGATGCCAACGAAGGCGGCGAGCCACGCGTGCAGATGACCAAGGAAGAAGCCCTGAAGAAGGCCAAGGAGTCTGGCTGGACGAACCAGACTGCCTTCGACTACGAAAAGTTCAACGACAATGGCCCTGCTCCGGTAGATGAATTCCACGGCTCCGCTAAGAAGTATGAGTGGAATGACGAGTATGGTGATGTGGGACCCGAAATTCCAGAGTTGGAAAGGATCCTGTTCGGCGGCGAGTTCCAGATGAAGAAAGGTCAGCATATGATCAGTCTCGACAGCATCAAAGTCGAGGTAGACGGCCCTGAGAAGATTCAGAGAATTTCGGAGGTAATTCATCATTTTATTGACATTATGCAGCAAGATTTGACTGACACATTCCAGTTTGAGAATGCTGGCCTTCATCCTGTAATGATGAAGAACATCGAGCTGGCAGGCTACGATTACCCTACTCCTATCCAGCAGTACACCATTCCCGCGTTGCTCTCGGGACACGATGTCGTCGCCGTGGCGCAGACAGGTGTGTTCGTATGCTTATGATTTCAAGAAAGGCTTGCAAGCTGACATTGTAATTTCAGGTTCTGGCAAAACGGCTGCTTTCCTGATACCAGTTCTGTCAAAGCTCATGGGCAAGGCGAGGAAGCTCGCGGCACCTCGCCCCAATCCGACTCTACCGGGCTACAATTCAAAGTTGCACCGTGTCAGGGCGGAGCCCCTTGTAGTTGTTGTCGTGCCGACGCGTGAGCTTGCGATGCAGATCTTCGATGAAGCACGCCGCATGTGCTATCGTTCCATGCTGCGCCCATGCGTTGCCTACGGAGGTCTGCCAATGAGTGTTACCTTAGATGAGCTTGGAAAGGGCTGTGACATTCTGATCGCTACTCCCGGCCGCTTGGTCGATCTGATGAACAAGCCACACGTGCTGTCCTTGAACCGCATCAAGTACACCATCATCGACGAGGCCGACGAGTTGCTGCACTCTGACTGGGAGGAGGAGCTTAACAAGATCATGTCTGGTGGCGGTGAGTGAGCCTACGGAATCCAAGGTACGAAAAGTGCGAAGTCGATGCTAACGTGCCTCTCTAGATTTCGCTGAAGATGCTGACCACTCTTACATGATGTTCTCCGCCACGTTCCCAAAAGAGGTCCGTAGACTCGCACGCGAGTATCTCGCGGACGATCATTACAAGATCACGGTCGGTCGCACTGGATCGAGCCACAAGAACATTCGTCAAAACATCATTGAGGTCAGCCACGACCTGAAGCAGAATGCATTAAGCGATCTTCTCTTCTCGATGGACCCCGCCAGGACAATCATCTTCTGCAACAGCCGCATTGCAGTTGACAATCTTGATGCGTTCTTGTGGCAGAGTGGACTGCCCGTAACCGCTATTCACGGTGGTCGGTCCCAGAGAGAGCGCGAGGACTCTCTTCGCGCCTTCAAGACTGGGAGGTGTCCTATTTTGGTGGCGACCGGTGTTTCTGCTCGTGGTTGGGACATTATTGGCGTAGCCCACGTCATCAATTACGATCTTCCTTCATCCGACATGGGTGGCATAACTGACTATATCCACCGTATCGGTCGTACTGCCCGTATCGGTAATCAGGGTCTGGCCACTTCCTTCTATACCGACAGAAATGAGGACATAGCACAAGACCTTGTCAACTGTCTCCTAGAATGTGACTGCGAAGTGCCAGAGTTCCTCTGCCACCTAAAGCCACAGGAGGGTGAGACCATCAACTTCCACGACGACAGCGACGAGGAGGAGACCGGCGGTTTCGAATCAGGTGGAGGCGCTCTTGTCTCTGGGTGGGGCGCTGAGAGTGATGAGAGCAGCGCAGCTAACGGGGCTGCCATAAACGAAGGTTTCACGGCAGACGGCAAGGATGGCGCTAGTGGTGGTGTTTGGTAGACCGCTTGGCTTGTCTACCCTGCGCCACATTTTACATCTTATGATGCTCCCGGCCAAAATGGATGAGTGGGACGCTCGGGGAGTCTCCTTCTAAGTCTTATAACGCGATTGGTTACCACCCAGTGTTCTTGCGTACACGCATGCCAGGTCTCGAGAATCGAGACCTTCCTTTCAAAACCATCCAGAGCATGACAGTGGTAGCAGCAGAAAGTGAGAACCAGGTGAAGATGTATTGAGCTGTTTACCCTCTGATGTCAGTCATGCCAATAGAAAGCGGATTAACGTTTGGAGACAGAGCACAAAACCACTCACCATGATTGTTCCTCAAATTGACTTCAGGTGCTCTCCCAATAGGAATGCCCTTGCTCTCTCGGTCATAGGCCATTATCAGATCCGGGCTCATAGTCTCTTCAATCCAGACAGGTTGAGAATCAGTGTATGCCGCCATTTCAGCAACGTCGGGGAAGTGGAAGATGCCTCTTTCAGGGTGATTCGCAGGTGTGAACATGTTCTTCTTCCATGGCTCCCGGAGCAACCCTTGCACTTCTACGATCCCAGCAGGAAGTGATTCCGTCCTTGTAGACTGCTCAGCATGCTCCTTACTGATCCATCCTCTGCAAATTAGGATCGTGGTGTTCCCTGTAACCCCAGCAAAATCCATTGAACGCTCTAGCGGTGTGATCACGAGATACCCATCTTTCCCATCATGCAATCGTGGTCCGATCAACATCTCCTTCTCATGCACAAACCTCCCCCTAGCCACGACCCTCCTGTAATCGAAGTCTTTCACTGCATCTGGATCTATCTGCGGCGGCAGAGGTAGTGGATCTCTCACCAGTCTGTCCTCAAATCTAGCTATCAGGTCCGTCTTCCATCCCAACCTCTGCACCTGCCAGCACCCGAGAACGAACGCTGTGAGTGGGATCGCAGCCAAGAGCGCGAGCCCAGCTTTGTTGTGCCTCCTCCCCGCCCGCACCAGTGTGGGAGGGTTATCAACTACAGACCGGAACGTTGGGTCAACGTCTGCTGGGTTTGATGACTGGTATCGTCGCTGCTGGCGTCGGAGGACAGGCGGCTTGAAGGGGGACCTCCGTAGGCATTGGGCGCAGATGCTGCCAGTTTGGGGTCGGGCGATGGGGGTGGAGCTGGAGATGCTGTTGCAAAAGCTTCGGTAGAGCTTTAATTTGTCCATACTTGATGGTTGTAGGTTGGCAAGCTGTTCGAAGAGGGAAATTAGATGGAATACCGCATAGGACGGAGCAATGTTAACTACATGCATAACAACCCTAACCCTCAACGTTACATCACATGCGAGCGCAGAATACCTGGGTACGTACGTCTACCTAGGTATATATGTGTGTGAGATTGTTAAAAGGGACGTCCTGTTACAGAGAAACAATCAAATTTACAGATGGTCGCACGAACTGAAGCACATCTACCAACATGTTCCATGAAGGCGATCTACACTCGGGGATCGCACTCGCTATCCAACAGCAGAAACTCGTAGCGGTCTTCGTCAGGCAGGACGGTGGTGAAACAGACGACACCTGGCAGAATGAATGGCTCGCCGATAAGTCTCTTTCAGACCCCAAAGCTACACTAGGAGAATCTGTCGCTAGGAAAGCTGTGCTGCTGAAGCTTGACTTTGGGAGCCAAGAAGCCTCGTTCCTCTCAGCGTTCTGTCCTATTGCAGTGGCACCGACACTGATCATTATTCGCAATGGGCAGGTCCTGGAGAAGCTTGAGAGCGGAATCGAGAAGGATGAATTCGTGAGGAGGCTGTCCGGAACTGTGGGACTGGGAAGTGCCATGGCTGAAATGGAAGGTGGGAGCAAGGAAGAGGATGTAGGTGAAACACACAGTGGGGTAACTGAGCCCCATGTCAACAAGGGTAAAGGCAGAGCAGTCGATGTAGAATATTCGCAGGCGCCAGCTGCGGCACCGGCAAAGGCAGAGAACGCGGCAGAACCCCAATTGTCCGAAAGAGAGAAAGTTCAGAGAGAACAGGAGTATCTAAAATCACTCATGGCTGAACGAGCGAAGCGACATGCGGAGGAGAAAGCTCGTAGAGATGCTGCTGAAAAACAACATCGGCAAGAGCGAGCTAAGGCCCGGAAGGCGGAGGCTGGAGCAGCCAATACAAGTCGTACACCTGCTCAGAACGGAGAGGGTTCCAATGGCACATCACAGAATGCCAAACAAGACGCCAGTGCACGCCAGGACTGGCTACGGCAGCAGAAGCTACAGAAGGACGAGGCAAAGCATGAACGACAACGAATCCTCCAGCAGATCGAGAACGACAAACTTGAACGCAAGCGGATCCAGGCAGAGAAGCAAGAAGCGGCTCTAGCAGACGCAGCTGCAGGTTTCGGCGGAAGCAGTGACCTTCCAGCATCCCACATTGCCTCACGCTCTAGGACTACAGGTCCTGTCGGCAGTTGTGCTCTACAGGTGAGACTTTTCGATGGATCGAGCATCAAGAGCAAGTTCGCTTCAGACGCGACATTATCAACCGGAGTCCGCACCTGGATCAGCGAGACTGCTCCCGCCGGGGCACTAGCTTCTGAAGGCAACAGAGGGGAAACACCCTACGCATTCCGTCAGATCCTTGCACCTCAACCCAGTCGCAGCATCGAGATCAGCGAAGAGCAGATGTCGCTTGCTGAGCTCGGTCTAAGCCCGACTGCAACACTAGTCCTCGTTCCCATCAAGAATGCTCAGGATGCCTACTCATTTACACCAGGTGGAGTGGTTTCTGGCACCGCTTCGGGTATCTTTCGTATCCTGTCTGGTGCAGTGGGTGTGGTTGGATCTGCATTGTCCTACGCAACAGGATATGGCTCCTCTGCCTCGGCCGATGGCCCTTATATGGGTGGTACGCAGGACGCGCAGGAACCCAGCAACGCTGAAGGCGCGAGAATCGCTGGGACCGATATTGGTACATCAACGGGCGGGAACAGTGGAGGTAGCATTGCAAAATCGAGGGTCAAGACTCTCTCTGATCGGAAGGCAGATGATACGAAAAAGCAACAGACAGAGTTCTATAACGGGAACAGTCTCGGTTTCGAGGGGAGAAAAGACGACGAAAACGATCAAGGTCCAAAATAAAAGAAGTCAGTCTCTACATGAGAGAGCTGTGCCAAATGCTTGTAACGATAGGAAATGATGTTCCAATAAGTCAGACCGGATAATGAGAACGCTGACTGTGGAAGACTGAGGACTGTTCGGTCCATGTACACATATAGAACGGATACAGACAGAGTTGATGCCGTTGCAGCCGCTTTATCCGTTTCCTGCCTGGTACGTCGAAGATCAATACTGCACACAGTAAGACTTCTATTACCATGACAACTCTACTGGCACGCGACACCGCGGGAACTTCAGGAATGGAGGCTTTCTGTCTGGGATGGACGCACAGCTCCTACGAATGTACCTCATGTCTAGTCAGACTAAAGTCCGGAGGAACGCGGCTACTCACGCATTAAAATCTACTTCCAACTAGTAAATGCTAGAGTAATGTGAAATGTGATGTATATGTTGTGTACGGGACCGTTGGATGATTTGCATCTGCAAGACTCTGATTGGGTCGACAATAGTAACCTTGAGACTGCATCCCTTGTTTGATTGCTACATCCTTGTCTTGGCAATTCCGTGCGCGGGTCGTGCAACGCGGTTGTTGCCTATCAACCTTAGCTCTTCCTCCTCTCAATTGTCTTCCTTCTGCTACTCTACAGTTGCAATATTCCTCCTCTCAAAGAGACTTGAAGGGTATACCTGAACAGCTCGTCAAAGTAACAAACTTTCGCTGCCTTTAATGCAACATACAGCATCAAGCTTTGACGCGAGTGCTTTAAATCCCCCCACATTCACGTTAGTAGGCGCGTCGACCTTTCGATCTACAAAGCTGATACTACCCGTTTATACTCTGCATATGATCGTCAGCCGTCATGGCAGGTTCCAGTCACGATATGACGCGTCAGCCATCTTCAGAATCATCTTCCTTGTCCAATATCAATGTGTCAGGTCAATGGACCAATTCAGGTCACTCAAGTCCAGAGCCCAGCACCCAAGACGCGGTCTTGACACCACCAACCAGCATGGTTGACAGCAATGCCGTACCTTCCACCATATCCAATGATGGGCAAAACGGTGGCAGGAGGAAATCAGCACGCGCTAAAAAGGGTGTTGACTCGTACAACCTCGAGGCCCTCTGCGATGAGCAGTTACTCAATGAGCTCTCTCCAGCCAAACCGCAGCTTGGCAGATCAGGCAGCAACCGGAACGTCTCTGGACTGACAGGTCGAACACTGGTGGATAGTGAGGACGGCAACGGGAAAATTGATGCCAATGCTGACATGGAATTCAACATGGATGTAGAGATGTCCGATACTCCACAGCCACCTCGGAGAATCTCGCCGGGGAAGCTGGGAAGGAAGCACAGCGTGAAGGATAGGATGAAGAAGGCGGCTGGTAAGCTCAGCTCTGTCTTAGGCAAGCGAAGTCGCGAGGTAATGGAGAAGGGCAAGGAAAGACTGAAATGGAAGGACGAGAAGGCAGACAAGGTGATCAGAGGGACAAACAGCAGGATGGTGAAGCAGCTGGACACTGGCTCGAAAGGTCTCCTCGACGAGATTGATCTTGATGCAGAGGCATCGTTGAAGCAGAGGCCCAGCAAGAAAATCAAGACCTCAACGACGGGCAGAGCATCTGCAGTCAAAGCGGAGCAACTGCCTGCCCCTTCAAATCCGATGCAGAAAACATCCAGCGGGAAACGAGTGAAGAAATGGCAGACAGCTGGGCTTTATGTCGGCCAATTCGACAACGGTGATCCCGCACAACCTGGTTCGCGAGGCAAGAAACTTCAAAAGAAGCGTCCAACATCTGTGCCTTCAGAAGAGGGTATAGAGGTTGCTACACCGAACAAGTACCTCAACATGAGCCTTCCTCTCTTCTCATACCTTGATATAGAGCGGCCGTTTACGATACCATATGACGTCTTTGCACCATCCCTTAAGAAGGGAGACGAGCGGCCCAAGGATTGGCATCAACTGAATAAGAACCGTCTCGTTGGCGGCGCAAAGGACATGTGGGTCAAAGAAGTGAATTTAGCACGCAGTGTTTGCTTATGTAGGAATGGCTGGAATGGCAAAGACGAAGGTTGCGGCGATGAGTGTCTGAATCGGTCGATGGAGTATGAATGCAACGAAGACAACTGCGATCTTCCAGCCTGGGCTTGCTCCAACCGTGCGTTCAGCGGACTGGCTGTACGGAACAAGAAGGGCGGTCCGTACGACATCGGTGTGGAAGTTGTAAAGACGAACAATCGTGGATTTGGTGTAAAAGCTTGCAGAAGCTTCCTGCCGGGACAAATTGTTATGGAGTATACTGGCGAAATCATTACCGAAGAGGAGTGTCAGCGTCGGATGCATGAGGTCTATAAAGACAAATCCAACTTCTATCTCATGGAGATGGAAAGGGGCACGCACATTGATGGAACGAAGGGTAGCATGGCTCGCTTCATCAATCATAGCTGTGCGCCCAATTGTATCGTACGCCTTGTTAAAGTCAACGGCGTTCCTCGCATGGGAGTCTTTGCTGGTGAAGGAGGCATCATGACTGGCGAAGAGCTCACATACGACTACAATTTTGACAACTTCGGCGACAACATGCAGCAGTGCTTCTGCGGTGCTCAAACATGCCGTGGACATCTTGGCAAGAAACTTTCCGCCATTGAGCAAAAGAAACGCGACCGCGAAGAGGTTGAGAAGAGTCGTCTGGCAGCACTCAAAGCCCAGAAAGCCGCTGAGAAGGAAGCTCGCGCCAACGCTGCAAGATCAGAGGCAGATAAGGCTAGCTGGCGCGGATGGGCCGATCTGAACGATCCAGAAACCAGAAAGAGACTTAAGGCAGAGCAAGAGGCTAAGAGGGCCAAAGAGGCCACCAGTGATCGAGCCATGAGACTGGCCTCACGTAGAGATTCGTTACCGCTGCCATCTGCGAAGAAGGTCTCAAGGGCAGAGAAATTAAAGAAAGGTGAAAAGGCTGCGAGACGACATGCTGCTGCGTTTGGTAATGCAAAGAGCTCTAGGCTGGCAAGTGATAGCAGTCAACAAGCTCTTGTTGAGCCAAGACGCCAGTCTACTGGAGCAGATATCACAGCAGCTAAGATACCCATGACACAACGTACTGTCAGCCCCGCTACAAGTAATAGCTTACTGGCTCCTGATGCCAGCTCCAATTTTCTCGAGGACCTTCCATGTCCTGCGACAAAGCAAAGCTACACTCCATCCATTACAATGGATAAGGAGGATTTTGAAAGAGGGCTTACAACCGTGACGCAAGCACAAGGGAGTTTTCGGTCAGCGTCGCCTGAGCTAGGCAGCAATACTCCAGTTGCACTAGTCAAGTCAGCTTCACTCGAAAAATATGACAGCTTTGGCACAGCCACCGGCCAGAACGGTGATGTAGAGCTGGCAGACTCGGAAGAAGAGCGGGTAGCCTCCCTGATCAAATCGACCTTGAAGAAAGAGAGTACACCGGTGACTCCAGTCGTTGGTGCAAACGTGGCAAGAAAGCGATCCGTGCTAAAATCGGTTGGCGATGTGCTCTCGCGCTCTGTCAAGGGCGCCGGTGGGAAGCCTTCGCTGCTACATCACGGTAGCAGCAACGGGAAGTTGAAGCAGAGCAAATTGATTTTCAAGAAGACATGAGACTGGCATCAGGGTTGCATTTCGTGGTCATAATTACAGGTGTTTCCTTCGGAAGGTGGGTTTTTGACGGGAGGCTACTTTCATGCATTGGTGCATGTTTATTCTATGGGGGAAATTGGAGGAGTCTACACGTGCTTGCTTATGGAAAGGACATATTTGGAGCTTCGATGGTGGGATGTTGATTGTTAGCGTAACTTTATGGTATCAGATACACTCTGCATACTTGAAGCACATGGCCAGACCGCAAGCCTTACATCAGTCTCCACTTGTACTGATATGGCTTTTGGGGCAACATAGGGCGTGCGTGGGCTTCAACAGCCGCAACTTCACTTGATTCCAAATCGGTTTCAAATCAACTTCGTCTGCCGCATCTTGCCCGAAAGCTTCAGCCAGCTTCTCGAGTGAACCCAAGTTGATGCGTTGTCGAAATTTGACCTTGATAGTATTAAAGAAAGCGTGCCCTCGATGAGGACAAGTTTTAAACCCAACCATCAAGATAGAAAAAGTATCTCTAAGCTTACCGTGAAATGTCCGCCACAGATGAAGGTTACCTCGTAGCGTTGGAGGAGATGCGGCAGAGCCTCGATGAAGGTGGTATTCCAGTCGGAGGCTGCGTCGTCAGCAAGGACGGGAAAATCATGGGCCGTGGTAGGAATATGAGGTTCGTGTCGGCCGTTGACACCTCGATATCCAGCAGAGGCCTTACATGTTAAGAGAAAGCTTGCTGACGGAAACGCTATTGATGTACGAGTAGGATGCAGAACGGCAGCCCTGTCTTGCACGGCGAGACTTCTGCCTTCGACAACGCGCGCCAGTATCCCTCTTCTGCGTTCGAGGGATGTACGGTCTATACGACTCTATCGCCTTGCCCAATGTGTGCTGGTGCCATGATTTGGTACGTTGCGTCCTTTGATGTGCTCTTGAGTGTTGCGAAACTTCGAACAGTGGTATTGATGTCAAGCGTACAGGTTCAAGACCGGGAAGGTTGTCATTGGCGAGAACACGAACATGAGTGGGAGGGAGGAGCTCCTAAAGAGCCATGGTATTGAGGTCGTAATTCTCAACGAGCCCAAGGCTTTGGGTGTTATGACGAAGTTTATTGAGACCGAGCCGGAGAAGTGGAAAGGTGTATGATTCGACCTACTGCTTGAGAATCACGAGCACATTGACCACTGGGTTGGAGACGTAAGAATGTGACGTTGGAGGTGTCCAAAAATCACTACGTGGCCAGGTGGATGTGAATCTATACAACTTTCCCTTATGAGGAAACTTGAACTGAAGTATTCAGGTGGCACGTAAAATGACAAATCTCAAAATTTCAGTACATGTTATTTTTACATCCAGATTTAGCGAGCTGATCTCCAGTGAAGTAGAGCATGCGCTCACAATTACTGCCGTCCATTGCATCAACTGAATACCTCCTCATACAGGACGGCTTTTGCCTATTAGTCTTATATTGTAAGCCAGACGTATCGGAACTCACCTCCCACATGGAACCTCTTGTGGTTGCAGATACTCCAACGTCGTATCTTGAAATGCTAGCCCAAGGTGCTTCAGAATTTGGGAGCTCTCCATAAGGCTTGTTGAACAGGACGTGTTTTGGTCGTTGAAACCTTTCGAAGTAGGATTAGTTTCGGCCTTTCCGGCTCCGAGTTGCGTTTGATGTCAGATATGAACATATAGAACCCTGAGTATTCATCTAAACATACATCATCTACACCCCATTACCTGCGCAAAATCCGCTCCACGACATCCAATCCCACCATTTTCTTCACGATCCCATCGATAACTGAAAGTGGGAACACTACCATCAATCGGACCAACCAAGCAGACGATCCCCTCCAGATCACCGGCGATGGCCCGCTCTTCCTCAGCAGATTCTGAACCACAGACTCTGCCCATTGCGTAGCCGGCAAACCAGAATCAAAGGCCTCTTGCCGCAGAGCCTTCTCGACTTCTTCCTTAGCCGGTGCGTAGATTGAGTCTTCGGGCAAGACCGTGTGTTTGGTTTCTCGGAGATTCTGTTGTATATTCGAAGATACTGCACCCGTTCGGAGGTCGACGACAGTAATGTTGAAAGCCTGTAGTTCGAGCCGTAGGGTGTCGGTGAACATCGCTATCGCGGCCTTGGAGGCGTTATACACCCCCTGGAATGGGATGGTCACGTTGGCGGCTACCGAAGTGTTGTTGACAATCATTGCGCCATTCTGAGACTTGAGAAGCAAGGGCAAGAATGCCTGGATGACTGCGATGTAGGACCAAACGTTGAGGTCGAAGAGCGCTTTAGCCCTGTCGATGTCTTGATCGACTACAGGCATAGAGTCCACTGCACCGGCATTGTTGATCAAGATGTCCAGATTTGAGATCTTGGACACGCATTCGCTGATGGATTTTGGAGACTGGACGTCCAGCTGTATTGTTTCGATCCCTAGAGCAGCGAGATTTTCCATCTTGGTAGGGTTCCTGGCGGAGGCGTAGACGTGGAGCCCGGCCTTATGAAGGGCCACTGCGAGAGCAGCGCCGAGTCCGCCATCTGAGCATCCCGTGATGAGAACAGTGCGCTTTCCTGCTGTCATGTTGGTTGCGTCGAAGGGTCTGTGTTGACTTCGATGTGCAAATAATTCTAGAAGAGAGGGCAAGACTTTAATACAGCATCACAACATCCACGTTAGGCGCTCGGATCTTTCGCTTGGATGTGAAGAACGGTACATCGGAGGCGCAGAGAAACGAAGGCCTCCGTTCTGCAAGGCAGTGTGGGTTGGAGCGGTGTGATCCATTTCCGGACTCTTGGATGGAGCAAAGGATTAGTCAGTGTTTGTACGCTATAAATTACTCAATCATGTTCGCGTTCCTTGTTAGGGCTTTGCTCATTTGTCTCGACTTGGCAAGAAGCAGATGCAAGTCATGGCGACACAAACACTAGCCAATGGCAAGTCACATATCATCCAAGCATCGGAAGAATGATTGTGCCGCATTGGTCAAGGGCATGGAGTGTGAAGTTGTAATATATGTCAGCGTTCCTGTGTTGGCTTACATTAGTCGAGTACATTCGGTTGTGCAAGGCTGCACAATCTCAGCCTATCTGGGACGAGAAGGTATGGTCAATCACCTAGCTTTTTTGGGTCAAACGTTATTGCTATCGATAAGAGTCCAAAGATCAGATTTGATCATGTACCTAGCAGTGAGTTGCTCTAGCATGGAACTAAATTGTCGTTTCAAAAGGAAACTTCCATATACTATTACCAGGTAGGAAAACTAGTGTTTCCATCTGTAGGACGCCAATGCACAAAGATATCGTCAAGAGGCTAAAGGAGGATAGTGCATCCCATATCTAATCGATCGTCATGCGGCTGAAAGCGTCGAAGCTTAATGTCGTTTACATCACGTCCAAGATCTTTGAGCACAGGACTAGCGCACGAATAGTACACCAGCACCTTACTGCAACTCAAACGTCTGACTGCAGCGCACACTGTCTCTGGACATACATAGACTATTAATAGATATACCTCAGAGCAAGAGCGATGTCTTCTCTACGTTGTCACTGGTCTCGTCTCCGCATCTGCTGGCAATCTGTGCGCCTTGCATCCACAAGACCCAGGCCGCGGGCAAAGAAGTATATAGCAAACGAGTCGATCTTCGCCGGAGCAGAACACAGGCCGTCGCTGGGCGGACCATCTCTGGGTCATCTTGTGTCTGAACTCAGCGCCACAAAGCCTGGCATGGAGCATCTGAGGAAGGAAGGGGAGACGATGTCTGAGGAGCAACGCACACAGGCTCGCAACATCGTCAAATGGGTGGTCGGCTTTCCGATGGGACTTGTTGCGGCGATCGGAGGGGGTTCGTGGGTGTATCAGAACCTGTGGCACAGTGGTGGTAGCAACTAGTGACAGATGAGATTGGATCTGGAAGTGTGAGTGTGAGTGTAGCGAGGCGTGCCGTCACTGGGGAATACGGACGTCCGCTGGATAACGACCCTGGTGCACTCCTACAGCCTTGCTTCGCCTCAATTAGCATGCAGAAGGGAGAGGCTGCTCAATGCTCCGCAAAATGCTGTCAAAGATGGCAGACAGCAACTAGAAGAGCGGTAACGGCATCAGGCAAGAAGAGTAAGCCCTGGAATATCGCCTTACTTCGCTCCATCCTCCCTCACAGACAGAAGCAACATGACCTTCTACCATGTTGGAGCTTCTGGTCAGAGCGTAGCGCCTCGCTTGCCGGAATAAGGCGCTGGTGCTTCACACCTCACAGTGGGACTTGGAATGTGAGGGTGCCTGGGTGCAGTGCCCTGGGTTCAGACTTAGGGCTAGGCTCTTTCCTATGATTGTTCCGAGCTCATGTGTGGGGCAGTCTAATTAATGTTGTCTTTATCTTGGACAAGTTGGAACCATTTTGGCCTCAAGCGCCGTACCATTTCACCTGATTGATACGAATTATTCCTTAGCTGGAGACGCCGCGGTTGAGGCTGGGATTAGGTATAATTATGTGGAGAGCTTGGCGGAGGGGCGTACTGGTATGTGAATGCGACTTGGGAGAAAGTGTGAAAGATAGGGACTCGCCACTGCTCTCTGCTGCTGCTGCGAGTACATTGGGGTTTATATCTAAAGCTCGAGTGACAGAGCATCACGTTAAAGCAACGTAACTTACGCTGAGCCATGGTCGGCGGTGTGGCGGTGATGCATTGAAGCAATGCCTACAGATTAAAACAACCCTTTACTAAGAACGGTCTTGTATTCATAGATAGGTGGATCTGGCGGCAATGTCTGTTTTTGGTGCATGGTCGACATAAAAGAAAGATTTATCTTATAAAACGTATCTATTGAAGAGCATACGAGCGTCGATATGTATGTGCGCCATCGTTTGGCCAGATCTATCGGATCAAAACTTCTCCATGAAATTCTTCCTCACCGTCCACATCCTTGCCCTCTTGCCGTAGATGTACATCGGGATCGTAGTCAGCAGGCAAGCGACCTGTATGCCACCGATGGCGACGAAGGTGGTCTTAGGGCCATCATCTTCTAGCCAGCGATTGAAGAACAGGCTGAACACCAATCCGTGGAAGACGTTCTTGGAGAAATTCAGTGTCACGAGCGCTTCGCCGGCGTATTGGCGGTAAGAGTCGACCGCGAAGGTAATGGAGGTTGTCGATCCCAGGGAGCAGCCGAAGGAGATGCAGCCAAAAAAGATTGTGGGGACAATCCAGGCGTCACGTTCTTGTGCGGACCAGCCGTAGCCCATCAGTCCGATGCCTGTCGTGAGCAGAATCGGTATTGCCATGACGAGGCGGAACTCTGGCTCGTAGATGCCGCCGTTGCGGCGTGACATGTATCTCACGATCAGGTCTGAGACCTTGCCTGCGACTGCTGTACCTAGGACTCCGCCGATGAATGGAGAGATGTACACCAAGCCTGTCTGTAGGGGCGTGAAGTTGTAGCTCCCGCGATTCTGATATATGTGGGCTACCGACTCAGAAAGCACAATGAGCCATCCGATTGACAGCGAGTAGACCAGCGTCGACCACAATATGCCAGGATACGCAAAGAGTATGAAAGGGCGAAGCATCACTTTGAACCAATTGGCACGGTTGATGCGGCCCGACCAAGGCTGGAGTTGCTCGAGGAATGTCTTCGGTGGTGATCGGCGTAGGGCTTTAGTGTAGATGTTGGCTGCGGATGGCATGCCAGCTTCTAGACCGCTGTGTTGCGACGTCGGGCTTCTGGAGTCGTTTGGGTGTCTTGGTGATATAGGAGTGGCAACAGAGGGTGTGGCGCCGTCATGAGCCGTTATGGGGATGCCATGAGAGCTGAAGTAGTCTCCAGTCTGCATGTGGACTGAGTGAGGTGTTACGGACATATGGAGTGCAGATTGCGTGGCGGTGTCGATGGGTTGGGGGGAACGGCGCGGCGCATGTGTACTGTCACCTGCCTCAAGATCTGGCCGTACAGTAGATTCACCCTCAGTCGTTGAGGCCTTCTCATCGCTAGCATCAAAATGGATACGCCTATCATCTGCCTTCTTCTTCTGGTCTCTATCAACCGAGGTGGCATTCGTTCCGTGTGCAGTGGTCTTCGGGTGCCTCTGAAAGAGGTTGGAGCTCGAAAACCTTCGTGGGGCTGGCCTGTTCCTGTGAGGCCGCGGACTACGGTCCCAGAAAGTTTCCGGTACAAAGGCAAATAGTAGCAGACCAGCAAATCCCACCACGATGGCAACAATCCAGAACACCCATCGCCAACCGAGACTACCAATGATTGCTGCACTGACCAGTGGCACGAGATTCTTTCCACCGAGAAGCAACAGGGTATAGATGCCGAGCCGATATGCTTTCTCATGCAGGAAGTAGATCTCTGCCACCGTAGCTGAGGGCAGGCATTCAACGCTGCTGACCGCTATGCCCTGGAAGACTCGCGCGCAGACCAGGCTGGCATAATTCGGGCTGGAGGCGCACCATACGGCGGAAAGAACGAAACAGATTGCAGCCACGAGATAGACAGGTCGCTTGCCAAATAGGATAGCAGTCGGACTGAGCACGACTGATCCAACCCCCAGGCCCAGCATATAGAGACCGACCGTCAACGCGACTTGAGGTTGGGTCACATCAAACTCCTCGCCGACCTGCTCAAAGCCTGCAGCGAGGATAGGAGTCATGCCTCCTCCAATCATGCAATAGAAACCCAAGGACAGCAATGCTGTATCTCGTCGCCATACTGCCCAGTTGAGAGGGTCGTTGAGGGAATCGTCCGGCTGTGGTTCAAGTACAAATTTACCGTCAGACGTACGCTTCGTCTCGGTTACAGAAGGCCGTCGATATTGCGAACTGGACCGAGAGGGAGGGTATGGCGAAGGTAAGGAGGAAGCAGAGGTTCTTGCCGGCGCATTTCGGATACCCAGAGGCTCATTGTATTCGCTCACTTTCGACAGTAACAGAACCGAGCCTGGAACCTCCTCTGTCTGTGGGTCACTCAGAATGCCTAGGCTCCATTTCTCAGGCCTGGCCTTCTCGCCTTGTGCGAACTCAGACTCGGCCATAGAGCTCCGCTTGCTCGCCGGATTTCCTTGCTTGAACAGCATCTTCCAGCGTGAGACTCTTGTTGCCGGCTCTGCCTGGTGGTCATCGCTCATACCGGCTATCTATTGGACTCACTGATGTCTGTCTATGCTGGTACTTTAGAAAACTATGTCCAGTCAAGAACAGTAGGAGGGGGGAGCACCAGTCTGGGAATTTGATATTCAGGAAAAGTGGAAATAGGTCTATGTTTGGATTATAGGCATAACCGTACTTGCTGGGTGGCTGATGTGCAGAGGACACGGGTACAGAGACCACCTATGCTGTGGTAGTATGGCGTCTGATGGTCTGATGACAGATCAAGAAGGCACGGGAGACAGAGCGTCAGGCGGACAGGGCGTGCCTTCACTGTGTTTGATCCTTCAAACGAGGTCAGAGTCAAAAGAGCGAAACGTATGAGGAGAATGGCAGACGTGTCGCGGCCTATAGGACCGATAGAGCAGTCATATCGGGACTCCAACCTTAGCCATCTTTTTGACACACCCGTCCACTCATCCACGCATCCACTCTCCTAAGCCTCGCCGTGAGTAGGATCCGCCAAATTCCCCAGACAACTGCTGTACCCTTGAAGCCTTGGCGCCTGAGGCGTTAACGCCGAACCACCCTGTTCGCCCATTGCGTCATTCCAAGCTACCAACATGAGGTTCATGGATGGATGAATTATTACATGCATCTGCAGTGCCTCGCAGCTACAGGGGAGGTAGCTACACCATATGCCCACCAGCCGTCGCAAGCCGAAATAATGTTAAGACGCCAAATCGAGCGGTATAGGGCTACAGTAGGCATACACCGGATGCCTCAAGCTTCAAAGTCCTCATGACAAAGTGGCTCGCCTGGTGACTGACTTACCCATGCTGAGAGGGCGTTCGTCTTGCACCGCATGACATGAAGGTATGAGAGGATTTTAAGTCGAAATTTCATGTGGTATGATGAACGACATTTTCCTTGTAGAATCGGTATATCTACAATACGACGCAACATCGCAAAGAAAGCATACATGCTTGACTTCGATGGTTGTACAGCACCATCTACACTATCTGGATGACCTGCCAATCAGTGTTCGTAGACCTGTCGCTATATACGTACTCCAAGAGCTTGTAGTATTTCCCTGCGGGTAACTATGATTGCAAATACGCAAGACAGACTCTTGACCATAGTCAACTCTCTTGAAGACAGCTCCATGATCGTTGCTTGATCACCCACGAGCCCAGAGACCTATCAACCATCATTGATAAGAGATACTTGTCACGACTCTCACAACGTTCTCCTCTTTCTACAATCACGACCGAGATTTCTGTAGGGAAAGATGACCAAGCCCAGAACCTAAAACCCAGACCACCCAACATAGAACTGACCCTCTATAGGTAGTAGTATTGATATCAGGGTGCTAACCCTAACGACTTGGTTGTATGCGAAATGGTGTATAAAACACGGATTTTCCGCCGATCGGATTTGTTTCCGCGGTGTACCTTGCCATCTTTGAAAATTGCATGGCTTTAACGAAAGTCCTAATCCACTTCACTTTTCGCAAAACAGTTCTTCTCCGCTTCTAGAGCTTTGCGACATCCACGATGGGAAGACCTGTTGTATCAAATCCAGACCTGGATGTCGATGGCGACGACTTCGAAGGAGTTTCATCATCATCTGAAACCGGCGCAAAATCGCCAGTCAAGAGGAAAAGAGACGGCCAAGATGACCGACCTGAGAGTAAGAGAGCAGCGAAGAGGAAGAGGACAAAGAGGCCAGCCGATGTGGAAGATGATGCACTTGACATGAGCGCCAACGTGAACCATGCGATCGCGCACATGGACAGTCAATTGGTGGCTGATCACATTGCCCAGAGGACTAAACGCTTTCAATCCGAGGCGAGTTTGGTGGAGCTGGAAGACATCTACATTCCAGGAAAGGCGATATTGGACACGACAGCTTGGGAGGGTTCGCGAACATCAGATCAGCTGCCCGCGTTTATAGAACGGTTCAGTGGGCTGAGACGAACCAAGAAGGGAGGAAAGCTTGCAGATGCAGCGAAAGAGAAGGGCAGTCCGCATACTTTGGTGGTCGCAGCGTCAGGACAACGAGCTGCTGATCTGAGTAGAGATCTGAGGGGCCTACAGACGAAACAGGCAAAGGTCATGAAGCTTTTCGCCAAGCACATCAAGCTGAAGGATGCCATCAAGGGTGTCAAGGAGACAAGGACGAACGTCGGAGTTGGCACGCCACAACGCATCATCGACCTTCTGGAAGACGGAGCCCTTTCGATGCAACACTTAGAGCGGATCGTGATTGATGCATCGCATATTGATATGAAGAAGAGAGGCATCCTGGACATGAAAGAGACGCAAATCCCGCTTGTCAAGCTTCTTACCTTATCGAAGCTGAAGGATCGATATGGTGTCGACGATAAAGATGTTCAAATAGAGCTGCTATTCTTCTGATTTAATAGCTGGTACAATGACGTTCCTTTAATTTCCAACCGGTATGGACCTAGATTCTTCATATGATTCCAAGTCATCCGCGTCGAATGTACGATTCATGGCAAGTGTTGGGATCATCCCTTCAAAGGTACCATTAGAGGCTCTGGACCCATTGGTATGACTGCAAGTTTAGCGGCGCCTGCATAGCCTACCTTGGCCTGCGTTAAAGCGTTAGCATAATGGATGGAAATGTCGCCGTTAGCACTGAGAACGCTTACAATTTCGAAGTGGGTAGTTGCTTTGAAGGCACCTTTGGTCTCATCTGGTGACTGATCAAAATAAACGTGTTGGAACCACTTCTGAATGTATGGATAGTCGTGCCTGATCATCTTTAGGTTGCATCTGAAGATGGTGTAGTACGCGACATCGAACCGCGCGATCGTGGTGTATAGGCGGACATCGGCTTCCGTGAGGTATCTACCAAATATGAAAGGCCCTTCGCTGGCTTTGAGCACTTCCTCCATTCTGTCGAGGCCCTTGAACAAAACCTTGACGTTTTCGTCGTACGCCTCTTGTGATGTGGCGAAACCGGTTCGGTAGACCGCGTTGTTGATCATCTCGTAAACCCTTCTCATGGTTAGTGGCCCGTCCCGATTGTCGCCATACGGCACGTAGTCTAGGACTAGCCAACATACCACTCGTTCTGCTCGTCAATCTCCCCCTTGTGAGCTGAAGGCAGCAATCCACCACCTGGCTTGTTAGCCTCCCTGAGCTCCTCGGGCAGCAAGTCATCAAACTCAGTATACAACATCCGGATAATCTCAGAGCTCTCATTGCTCACAATAGTCTCGAGCTTCTTATCCCAAAGCGTCGGCACTAGGTACCGGCCATCGTAGTTTGGGTCGGCTTTGAGATAGAGATCTTTCAACTTGGTGAATCCGTAGAGAGGATCCTTGGGCATCGATCCGTACTTGCCATCAAACACCCAGCCTTCAGGCCCCATGTTGCCCATCACTATGAGCTGGATGATGTCTTCTAGACTCTTGAGGCTTCGGACGATGTTTGTGCGATGCGCCCAGGGGCAGCCCAAGTTAATGTACAATGCCTTAGAGTGTAAAGATCAGCCATCATGCTGGAGATAGACTGGTCCAACTAGTCAGGTCAATCACATACATATCGATCCTTCTCTGGAGCGAACTTGGAACCGGGTTCCCGAGAGATGTGATTTCTAAACTGCGACGGCTTTCGACGAAAATGACCGTCCTTGTCGGTGACGTCCCTGACATCCTTCGCGGGCTCACTGCCCATCCTGACTAATCGATCGATCGCTGATGTTCTGATTGAACGATATCTGACAAGTGGAAGGCGGCTTTGAGGAAGATATCGGATTAGTCTGGAGCTGGTATCTAAAATTCCACAAACACGCATCAGACTGACGCGGTATAGGATACTACGAAACTGGCACAAATCGTGGCCTAGATGAGATGTGTATATATGTATGCAACAGTAGATTGCATCAGTACGTGCGAGAGTACGAGAGTGCGGTGCTGACCAATCACACCGTGCAAGGGGGTAGCTTGCAAGAGCATGAGGGCGGTATGAAGCCGTACAATATACAGCGACCTCTGGTACAGGCTGTATGCATGTGTTCTCAGCTCCGATGACAATTGAGTGTGCCAGGCGTAGAGAGTATTTCTCGAGGACGCTCGGTCGGAGTCCAGTTGGTGGCCGAGATGACAGAGGACATCTCGAGATCCAGGGCTCCGCGACACTGACCGACGCCTGCATTCGGCTCACCTTCCCAACCCTGAGTCATCGCCCAAACATCCCACTATGACACATTGATGCCCCGCGATCGCCTATTAAATATTTGTGCTTGCGATTGAACTTTCGAATTGAAACTGTCAATATTGATCTTTAACACAAATATGTCGGAGAACAACGCACCATCGGCCGAAAAGGTCGTACCGGTCACGGAACAACCTCCGGCAGAGGGCGAAAAGGGACCCTCAAAAAGCGCTCTGAAAAAGGCCGCCAAGGAGAAGGAGAAGGCAGAGAAGGCAGCCAAGAGAAAAGCAGCAGAGGAAGCCCAGAAAAAGGAACAGGAGAGCAACGATGTATCCAAGGAGGATTACGGCGACCTTGGTGTCCTCGGTCAAGGCTCGAAGCTGCCATCTAAGGATCAGGTTCCCAGAGTATCATTAGCGCAGCTTGAGAAATGGTTCCAGGACACCTCCAAGGCCGAGGAAGAGGGTGGCCCTCAAGTTGTGATCAGCAGCCTTGTCGTTGAGAACGCAAGAAACCAGTCTGCAAAGCTGAGCTTCTTGACCTTCTCTGACAGCAACTACAGCATTCAGGCAGTAGTTGCTGCGAGTGAAACAGTGTCTAGGCAGATGGTTAAGTTCTCTGGATCTGTTCCAACGGAGAGCATTGTCCAGGTTCATGCGGTCGTCAAGAAGCCTAACGAACCAGTCAACAGCACATCAATCAAGAACCTAGAGTTGCACATCAAAAAGATCTACGTCGTCTCTCGCGCGATCTCCCAGCTGCCAGTCCAGGTTGCCGACGCTCGGCGTGCCGTCCCATCTGAAGATGCGCCGGCCGAGCAAGAAGCTTCCCAGGGTGAACGTCCGCTGGTCAGCTTGAACACCAGACTCGACAACCGCGTCATTGACCTCCGGGCTGAACAAAATCAAGCCATTCTTGATATCAAAGATGGCGTCGTCCGACTGTTTCAGGAGTTCCTATGGGCACGTGGCTTCAAGCTCGCACAAACACCTAAGATGCTGGGTGCTGCTACCGAAGGTGGTGCTAGCGTCTTCGAGCTAGGTTACTTTGGTCAGAAAGCATTCCTTGCGCAATCACCACAATTCTACAAGCAAATGCTTGTCTCAGCAAGGCGCAAGCGCGTCATGGAAGTTGGGCCTGTCTTCCGCGCTGAGAACAGCAACACTGCACGTCACTTGACCGAATTCACAGGTCTCGATATGGAGATGGCTTTTGAGGAGGACTATCACGAAGTTATTTCTTTATTGGAGGAGCTGATGCTGCACATCTTTGATGGACTGAAGACCCAATACAAGACAGAGACAGATCTCGTGCGAACCGTCTACAACGTCCCAGAGTTCAAATTGCCAGAAGCAGGCAAGGTGCCAAGGATACCTTTCTGGGAGGCAGTTGCGATGTTGCGCGAAGCTGGGGTTGAGATCGGCGACTATGACGACTTCTCAACACCTCAAGAGAAGCGTCTTGGACAGCTTGTGCTAGAGAAATACGGCACTGACTTCTACGTCGTTGACAAATATCCGCTCGAAGTGCGGCCATTTTACACAATGCCATCAGCTGAGACCCTAGCCTCATACGACCCAGCAAATCCCAACAAAGGATACACGAACTCATACGATTTCTTCATGCGTGGGCAGGAGATCATGTCTGGTGCTCAGCGTATTCACAATGCTGAGTACTTGGAACAGCGCATGAAGGAGCACCCATCGCACGCAAACCCCAAGGAGGAAGGCTTCAAGGACTACATCGATGCTTTCAGATATGGCTGTCCGCCTCATGCCGGTGGTGGTCTCGGGCTGGAAAGAATTGTGATGCTGTGGTTGGGTCTGCCAAACATCAGGCTAGCGACGACATTCCCACGCGATCCTGGGCGGGTCAGGCCTTGAACAAAAGCATCGTCTTTCGCATCGTTCCTCCAGCTGTCGTTATCGGCACGCTTGTTCCAGGGTATCCAAGCCTTGTGAAGATCAGGATGCTAGATTCAGATAGATTTCAAAACCACAACAAATTTTGCTCAATATTTCGCCAGTTCCTTTTCTCCAATTTGTGTCGTACTGCTGGCGTTGTAGTAAGGTAGCTTATTAGCTACACATAAGCTGCAAGTCGATGCGGGCTTGTGCGTACGTCCCGCGTGTCCATTTCGGGCAAGAATTATGGTGAGATGTAAACAACATTAAACATCGTTGCTAGGAAGGCGCAGTAGTAGAGTATCCGCCCACAAAAGACAGCCGACAGTCCACAGCAAAAACCAGCCATACAGTTTCTAGGTACTATCCTATTGGCAAATATGGAACCTAGCGAAGCCCTACAGCAATTAGATGCGAACCCAGAACTGCATATCCTCAAGATCGCATCGCCATACCTATCTGAGCCACAGAACAAGCTTGTCTCCAAAGGCTCTTCCAGAGACGAACACGATGTCAGCTCACCATTGACATTGCTCACAGACCTTAAACAGTATCAAGAACTGTTCGGCAAGCTACGATTCTCGTATACAGAGCAAGTCACGAAGGAGAAATTCCTGCGAGCCGTTACGAGCGATCCACCAGAGTTCGTAAGTAGCGAGGAGAATGTGGAGCTTGAGCAGAGACTGCGAGAAGAGAAGGCCGCACTCAAGAGGAGGAAAGAGGAGGTGAGGCAGTTGATCATGGCTTTGGACGAGCAGGGTCGGGAGCTGGCTAGACGTACGTGATATGATAACCCCTGAGACGGTCATTGGAGCCAGGATAATCTGTCAGTGATGGTGCTGACATCTCGATCCAGGGTATGAACATGTCCAGCTCCAACGCACACAACTCGACGTCCTGCCCTCGCAAATCAACGCCCTCAGCACCACGATCGAAGAACTGAAGCAGCAACAGCATGCTTCACACTCCGATGATCCAGATCTCAATCTGCCTCTCCAGCCTACAGTAGCTTTACTCAACAAACGTAACCAGGAATTGGCGGATCTGGATCGTCAGATAGCGCTTCTGCGCGAAAGGCTGCCGCATAAGCAGCAAGAGGCCGAGAGGCTGAAGGAGGATGTCGAGCTGCTGCAAAGGCGGAAGGAAGAGGCTGTGAAGAGTACACAGGAAGCGCAGAGGAAACGTGCAGCAGGCGGGAGTGTGGGCGATGGCTTGGAAGAGAAAGCGAGATGGTTAAAGGCGCAGGGGATGGCACTACGAGGTATGCTTGAAGTGTAGGCTGAGACACGTTATGCTCGAAGTGTAGGTTGAGACACATTATGCTTGAAAATTGAGGCATGATGGCTCTGACGGCGTTGGGAGGCTTGATGACATGATACCCATGCTATGTGACCATTTGATTATTATAGATCGAAGACTACTATCTAAGATGTGGTATAGATTCTGCGTTCCTTACTCAACGATGTACCATTAGCCGGTATATGTGTTACTCTCACGTCTTCGGTTCAGTATGCGCCATGAGAGTCTGAATCACAGTTAGCCTGACGTGATTCACAGCCCTCATGAAACCCACGAGGCGCCTCGTCCTTGCTTCATGGTTTTCTGGCTAAAACCGCTTTGGATTGCGACAGGGAGTGATGTACTCGAAGCAAGGAAATGGAAGACTATGAGGGGAACTAGTACTGGCTCGCATCTACGTCCGTCAACACCCAGTTCGACACTACTTAGCTTCTTTCGAGCTATCCCACTTGCTCTAACATCACTGGCCGCTAAATGTCTTCGCAGATGTAGCGACTGACCTGCATGAACTCACATACAAGGCTTCACCAGATTCTCTACAAGCTAGCACGTATGAAGGGTGCAAGTATGTTGTTGTAGATATGTGTGGTTTGAACAATAAACTTTGTTTGCGCGTGGGGAAGCGTTCTTGTGCTGTTTTGCGGTAATGATATCAAACGTTACGACTGTATTCGGTCGTCACAAAGATTGATACATTAATTGGGGAAACTTTTGTGCAAACTGAAGACGTAGGTCTGGTCAGAAGTCAGATGGCGAGGGGTGTCCGCGTTTATGTGCAAGGTAAGAACCTGAATAGTGTTCTGAGTGTCGTTGTCATCGCTAACGTACTCGATGCGAGCCGTGTGAACTTCTCCGAGCCGAGGGTTTGGGCGACATCGGTGATCAAGTACAATCAGAGTGAGCGATATCACGCATGTACTTGTATCAGAACAAAGGTCATTCAGACACAGGCGTTACAAAGGCTTTTCGCATTTTTTTCGTCGTAGCTACTAAGCCGCTGACTTCCACCCCAATGATCTTCCAGCTGTTCGCTCTTGAAATCATGAAACGCCACGCGCAATCAGCCCATCGACGCTGCCTCTCGATCCATCATCTATTGGTTGGCTGTGCCGCGAGCGCCCTTTGGTGTGCCCTGCTGGAAGCCGTTGGAGAACTTGCGAGCAACGTGCTTGAGGGACCTCATTCTGCCACTGCCGGTGGTCTTTCTCCTCTTCGCCTTCTCGCCCCAGTTGACTGTAGCAACAAACGTTAGTTACGTCGATGATAGTCCGTGCCAGTAGGGCTCGTCGGGTTGTGCGAATTATTTGGTGTCAAACGTACACTTTCTAACGCCGGCGCTTGGGTATCCGCAGTTTGAGCAAGTCTTCTTCTGGGCGTGCATGGAGCGGCGACCTATTGTTCTCTCAAATCAACAAAGTTGCCCAGGAATACCGTCATATCGGTGCATCTTCAACATACCGCAGCGTCTGCACAGAACGTGCGTCTTGTTGTGGCGCTTGCCAAAGCTGGAAGTACCCTTCGCTGTTCACCCAAGTGTTAGTATCCTGTTGCTTCCTACCGATAGCATTCCCAGCTCTTGTGGAACCAACGTACTCATTGTGGCAGTATACGACGAGGGATGTGGTGGTTGGTGTTGGTGTCAGTTGTCGTTCGGTCGCTACGTCCAGCGTTCAATGTCGTCGGCGCACGGAAGTCGAAAACTTTGGCCAAACGTGGGATTGTGTGCGTGCCAAGATTCAAGTGCAGCCTTAGGCCCGGATGACTTTCGGCAAGTTCCGCCGCAACATTTTTTCCCCTTGCCAGCGTCATCTTTCCCGAATATTAAGCGATGGGGACATTGTAATTTGCACGTCTACAACATGAGCATCAATACCGCACGTCTTCTGATATGCTCAATGAGCAGTTTATAGCCTCGATAGGCACGCCGCATCCTACCAACAAAGGCACGGTATCTGCCGGTCTCAAGGATGCTGGCATTTTCATACACGAATGGCAGCCAATCACTACACAGCGCCAACTGTTCAAGAAGTCTGCCACAAAGCCAAAATGCCTCGCCGTGAGCAGATCGCATATCTTTGCAGCGCAGGCAGATAAGGCAGTTGTTCATGTTTTCTCCCGCGAGAAGGGTAACCAGGAGGCCACTGTGCCATTTCCTGAACGTATCACTTGTTTAACGCTTGCCTGCGATGAGAGCGTTTTAGTTTTGGGCACTGCAGAGGGCAGAATTTTCCTGTGGGAGGTCGCGAGCGGACGACAGCTCACTCTGCCTCAGGGACATTTGCAAGAAGTTACCAGCCTGAACGTGGATCCATCCAGCAACTTTATGCTCTCAGCCAGTGGCGACTCGACTGTGCATGTATGGTCTCTCTTATCCATATTAAGTTTCGCGCGGGTGCAGCCAGTAGCTCCGCTTCATACTTTCGCCAAACATCGATCAGAAGTCACAGGCGTTGCTATTGGACATATTGCAGGCTCTTGCAACTTTGCGGTTTCCATTGCGAAGGACAAGACATGTCTAGTCTGGGACTATCACACCAATGCGCTACTCAGAACATACCTTTTACCTTTAATACCGACATGTGTAACTCTTGACCCTGCAGATAGAGCGGTGTATGTTGGCTACGAAGACGGCAGCCTACAACAAATCGACTTGATTCGGAATGGAAGTAGACTCGAAACACCTTCATCACCAGACCTCTCTATGGCTCCGATTCAACCAGCCTTGACGTCAAAATGGAATCTACTCGACAAAACCGACGACCCAGTGCTGTGCGTAAGTATTGCCTTTGATGGCTACAATGCATTCACCGGTCATCAATCTGGCAACATACATGTCTGGGATGTCGCAGCTGGGCGCTTTTCTTCTTCAATCACCCAAACAGCCCTCCCAGGACCCGTCAGTAATCTCAGCTTCCTTCCTGTCAATGGATTACCAAGCGAACATCAGCCAAGACTACTCATGCATAACATAGTCAAGCCTAGAGTTGGCGGCTTCGACTCAACTAACGACGGAGTTGTTCCTGGGAACTACTCAGTGAACTTTCAGCTTGTTGGCCCATTGAGTGACGAATCAGTGCAAGGTTCCGACCCAAGCTTTGAGAACATCCTGCACGCGCCTATATACCCACAGCAGATGATAGACGAAGGACTATCTGAGCTTCTTGGAAGAACCACAGGTACAGCTGCAGGACAAGCTGATGAAGAAGGATCTGCTGACTTCATGGCTTTGGATCACCAAGGGTCTGTCAAGGATGATAATACCCTAGAGCAGGAGAACAAAGAGCTTAAGGCACAGCTGGATGCTCTGAGGCGGGTGCAGATGACAAGTTTTGAACGGATGGAGAAGATTGATGCAGAACGAAGGCAGCTCCTGCGTGAATTCCAGCGACAGGAGAACATGAGCGCACTCAATGGAGTAGACGAAAGTGAGGACGATGGTAGTGAATAAGCCTGGTCAGCACTCATACCACATGTGTACCAATTGATGACGTTCCGTCGTCTATCATATCTCTGCAAGACTCCTTACGCCTTTAAGATCACCTCCGCTGTGTTGCGAAGTACGTTGCTAGCTTTCGAGGGAAGCCGTCTTACATGGGCAGATTTAAAACTATAGATGCGGAATCGTCGACTTCGAGATGGTCGGTGAGTAAAGACAAACATGTTCAAACGTGATGATCTGGTGTCCATCGGCTCTAACTAATCAGCCGTTCGCCTCTTGCACGTCTATTGGTGCTGGATGATAGACTCGGAGAATATGCTGTGTAGCTATGCTACCAGATTCCGAGCCTTGATCAAATTGTCAATACTTTTAAGGAATCTGAGAATGCCATGCGTAATAGCGCTGAAATATATGCCCTTTGAATCAACTCTTATGATCGTAAAATCATTATTTACAAAAATCCATTTCGCCTAGCAAGATCCCTCTCGTCCATGTGCGCAACCTAGACATCATACCCATCGCTCCTGTACTGCCTTGTCGGATGCCCAGGGCCATAAACGTCGGGTGGTGGAGCAGATGGCACGTAACGGTCTCTACTCGGCGATAACTGTTGGTGTTCGCCACTACGCCTGTGCTCCCTGGAAGACCTGAAGCTCGAACTATGCGGCCTAGCGCCTCGTCCTGGCGTCTGGCTGTGCGACGGACTCGGCACAGGCCCGAAGCCTTCGTCAATATAGTCAGGGTTGCCGACTTGAACGTTGGGTCTGCTGACGTGGGCAGCGGTGTCGGCGTTCTCCTCGTCGAACTCAAACACCTCGGCTTCCTTGTCGTTGAAATCCTGGCCTGGGTTTGCGGTCTCGTACTCGAGCATCTTGACGAAGCGGTAGAAGCCTACTGCGAGCAGGCTACCAAGGCCGGGACCGACCCAGTAGATCCAGTGGTAGCCTGGGAAAGTCGTGAGAGCCACACATGGACCGAACGAGCGTGCTGGATTGAGGGAGCCTAGTGTGGGGGTCAGTTCATGTGTCTACTTGCCAGCGACTGTTGCCTCTGCTTACCGCCTGTGTAGTAGACGCCGGAAAGCTCCGCGATGAACAAGCTCAAACCGATGCCGACTGGGGCGAGGAAAGTGCCTTTGTGCTTTTCCGCCGCAAGCATGAAGATGGTGAAGACTAGCTCGAAGGTGAGGAACATCTCGATGAAGAGACCGCGGACTATGCTAGTGCCACCTCCCAAGGTCGTGCTGACGTTGAGTGGGCCTGGGAAGAGGGCGTCTACGACAGCAGCAGAACACATCGAGCCTAGAATCTGGGCTATAAAAACAAGGCCCGCGCGAACCCAGCCAACAGCGCCGATGAGAGCCATGCCGAGGGTGACAGCTGGGTTGAACAGACCTGAGGGGTGCATGTCAGACTCCTAGACTCTCGATATATCACGTACAGGAGTCTTTCTTCAGCACAATCGTAGCATACGGGGACTCACCTCCACTGATCCTGAAAAAGACCCAGGCATTTACAGCCAGGCTAAAGCCAAAAGCTAACGCTATGTATAGAAGAGCGCTCGCGTTCGGTGCTTGGGAAAGTCCGCCATCGCCAGTTTCCGAAGTAGCAGCAGCTCCAGCAGCGGCCTGGTTGGCAACCTGAGTGCCACTGAAGGCGAAGAAGAGGAACAGGAAGGTGCCTATGAACTCGCCAACCATTGCAACAAAATGGTTACGGACTCTGTTTGGCATACGTGCGAAAGGGCTTCTCTGCACATTCTTGTCGTTCTTAGAGACAGGGACTGGCCGCTTGGTGAAGGGCAGCTGTATGAATCTCGTCGAGGGTGCTTCGATATTCATCGTGGCGGCTGATAGTCTGCCTGCACCTGAAATGCAGGTTAGATGTTGGAAAACAGAAAGCGCTTTCCGACCTCCAACTTTACGACCGCTCCACTATCAGTAATACTGCGAAACTGCGAGGTGGTAGCAATTCGAGCAATTATGTGGACGCGTCCTTGCCGACTCCCAAGCTTCCGACTTCACTACACAGCACCACAGCCGAGTTACGCACGTCAATAGACCTTTATAGTAATACAAAAAATCGGGTTGAAGAAAGAGGTAAGAAGAAACAGAAGACAAAGACTGAAGGCTACCGACAGATAGACTTCCAACGTGCCATCTCACGTTCGAATTGTTCAACGGCGGGCAGATCTGCACTCTTCCGGAAGTCTGTCAGCCATCAATTATGTTATGGCTGAGACGCCACGAGGTGTGCCCAGGTGAAGAACAACGTGCCCCCAAGTCCATGACGAAAGGGACCAAGGGGAACAGATAAGCGGCCAGAAAGGCACATGAAGTACCTGAAAGGGTACGAATACCTTCTTGTCTGGTCAGATGGTAGCTCGCCATTGGCATCAGAGGATGATGGGCTGAGGTCCGGTGTGGAGTAGAGCACTGAGAGTACAGTAGACAATCCCCAAGCTCCACACTGCAAAAAGTGGATCCTCGTAGCTGCAAGTGTCAAAAAGCCACCTGAGGGCCAGTGCAAGATCACACTATAGGAGGAGCATGGAACGTCTGTGTCGTGATGCGGCTGCAGAGTAAGCTGAGATCGGACGTGAGGCGTGACATTTACGTCACCAGCACTCTCGCTGTGAGGCATGGGACGGATGGAGACAGCCGGGCAGACCTGACTACTAGACAGACGATGAGAACGGGTAATGGGGTAATCTACACAGGCGAACGGAAGGGAAGAGTATACGCTCATCAGTAGCGGTTCTCGGCGCTTGTACTGATGCGGGATGGGGTGGAGGAGTGGGTGAAGCTTGTATCGGTTTTGTGCAGCCGAAAGGCAGGGCATCTCAAGCCGCCATCACCGATGGTCGACAGGATCGAAACTGCACACGGACGCGTGTGTCTCTCACCTATCCAGCAAACTGAGGGTTCTACCGCGCTGCTGAGGCGTTTGAACACGTGAGTTGTCAGGTCGATGAAGTCCTTACGAAGATTTGGCAAGGGTGTTCCACAGCCTTCCTGGCTGACCCTATACGCAGTTTCTTGTGCAGAAAACACCAATATTGCACTCCGCGGAACGGGTAAGAGATGGCGAGACAAGGGAGGGACATAGCCCGGCTGCAGTTCTGCGTAGACTTGTCTGCTGTACCTCGTGCTGGTCTTCCATATGCCTAGAACATCAAGACGCTTGCGAGTCCTCAGCACTGTCCGAGAGCTTTAACCATGTGGTCACGTTGTTTGGTTCAATGTGATGTAGCTCCCTAGGTACACAGTATCTTCCAGTCATGCGACTATATTGTAGTACTGGGGTCTCTACAACACACCAATGTTGCCACTTGCACTTGGCGAGTTACGACTGCACCCTGGAAATCTCACGCCATCCGCCAATGGAACCACCAAGCATTCATCTTCATACCTGGGTGTTGTTGACTCGGGAGAAATACAACGCCAACGCTGCCATTCCATTTGCCTTTGCAGTAGTGAATTGGCCTATAGGTGATGTGATGTCTACTTTGGCACACTTTCCTACCCAGGCAATGAGAGGAGCCTAAGGCACAATCAGACCTGAAGATAATCAGATGATGCTGTCGATGATGTTAATGCCTGAGGTAGATATGAATGCCTAATCTCTCCAGTTCTCACGTGCATCTTGGCACGCGTCTGTTTCCGCCCTGAGGCAACACCTGCGCTACCCTGTGATCGCAATCTGGACATACCCAGAATCTGTCGCCTTGTGGAAGGCAAATCGTCTTCAACTGTCGCTTTCCGTCTGAGGTTCTCTATTGTGTCTACTTGCCATAGGTTGCTTGCCACACCGGTTGTTTGGAAGCGTTTCCAGCATCTCTCTTGCGTTTGTCGCTAAGGCTGTGCCTACGTTTGCCCAATCAAGCCCGTTATACCCGCATAGACGTCGTCACCTACTGTTGACCTTGCTTCAAGCAAAAGAGTGATACTTGCACACCACTTCGTTCGACCTGGCATCTCCCCAGGGAAAACAACCGGACAGAGCTACCCGAATGTCTGCACTGTAAATCATCTGGACTGGCAGCGCATTGCTGCGGCCATTTTGCCAAACCTTCTTACTCGACATAGCATCGGGACAGGATAGACCACTGCAACCATGCGACCTCTACGCTTCCTGCTTACCGTTTTCACCTCGCTCTTCGCCTTCGTCCTCCTCATCCACCTCTTTCCTTTCTCTTCGGCAGTAGCGGAGGAGGACTTCCAGGAGTCTTCTCGGATACGCGCATATTTCAATTGGCGGACGCCTTCATCTCTATTTCCGCCTTCTGCTGTCATCAGCTTGACCGATGACAACAGTACCTTCTTTCTTGCGCGACCAGCAGCTTTCGGACCGCTGCTACCAGCCAAGAGCCTGAGTGGACAATTATGGGTGGGCAACGGATTCGACTTTGATGAGCACGGCCGGACGGGCGGTGGATACGGTGCAGGAGGGGAGCTGGGATGTTCAGACGTACCTGGGTGGGATATCAATGATGTGAAATCAGGGTTGGGCAAGAAAACTAGCAAGAAGTCAGCAGCAGCAGTGTCAGAAAAGAATGAGGCGGACAAAATGCGGCGAAGCGTTGGGAAGGATGCCAACGATAAGGAGGAGAAGGAGCAGCAGCAGCCGGCTGCCCGACCAGACAAGAGCGATGGTACAGATGATCATCTCCATCACCCTCTGCCACCGTCACATGGTCTTAATGAGGGCGCTTTGAAGGGCAAGAAGCCAACACATGCAGACATACAGTCTCTACAAGAGGGTGCAGAGATCGCCGGCAAGGTCGTTCTCCTCAGCCGAGGTGGATGCGGGTTCTTGGAGAAGGTCAAGTGGGTACAGAGGCGTGGAGGCGTGGCTTTAATTGTGGGTGATGACATCCGAGGAGGACCACTGGTGACGATGTATGCACGTGGCGAGACGAGCAATATTACCATACCAAGTCTGTTCACAAGTCATACGACGGCGCATCTCCTCAGCAGTCTTGTGCCCTCTGGGCGTCGGATTGAGGATCTTAGCGGTGATGAGGCTGCAAGACTAGGTCTTGCACTTGGCGAAGGTGACCGCTCTCAGAAGGGTCAGAACAGAGTCGAGCATGCCAGTACCTCTGCGGTTGTCAAGCCCAGTTCTACCAACAAAGCTCGCAAGGATGGCAAGAATACTACTCCTCTTAGAGACCGCGAAGATCTACTGGACGATGAAGTAGAGCCTGTAAGGGAAACGAGCTGGTTCCAATCGCTCTTTGGGTCTTCAAGTCGAGGTAATGGTGGCAGCAGACCTCCCAGCAGTGGCAACCTGCTCTGGGTTCGCCAAGAGGAGTTTGAAGATGATGTGCCAAAGCACAAATCTCCCGCTACTGCATCCACAGCCGTCGTCAAGAAACAACCCCCATCTTCAAGCCAGAAGACGGGGCCAACTGACGGCTTCCGCATCGGCGTTCAAGATTGGAGAGACCCTGACCTTGTCGCTGAGCAGAAGGAGCACCTCACATCAAGTACTAGTCCCGGCAGTAGGGAAAAGACAATGACGACCTCTCAGAACTCCAAGTCAGTAGGTAACGAGAAGCTGAGAGGCGGAAGTATCACTCCAGGTAGTGGCGAGTACAGCAGCAAGAAAGAAAGCGACTTGATTGGTGCAGGACAAGGAGCATCTGCAGCCTCGAACGGCAGGGCTGATCCGAGCCAGCGGCAGAAGCATAGCGGTGGCTGGCTTAGCAATATCTTTGCGTCTCCAAAGCTTGACCAAGATTTGCAGAGCAAGACTAGTACGAAGAAAGGCGGCGACAGCAATTCCAGTCACCAGAAAGGCTCTGCTGCCATACAAAGCTCATATTCCGACCGCCACCCCTCGATTGCCGATGGTGCTTCAGAGCATGATGGTCTTTGGGTAACGCTCACACCAACCTCCATGTCTTCGTCGCCTTTCTTCGATACGCTCCTTGTGTTGGTGGTTAGCCCTCTTGTCACACTGACCGTCGTCTATGCCCTACTTCTTTTGCGAAGTAGGATCCGAAGACGGCGATGGCGAGCACCTAAGAGCGTTGTCGAGCGGCTGCCTGTGCGGACCTATCAGACTATGCCCTCAAACTCCCCTTCAACGGCAAGCACTACAAGCAGTGTCAGCTCCCTCAGTGCTACCACACCTTTGCTTCCGAACGAAGCGAGGCAAGGTGCGAGACCGATCACTGCCAGATCACGGCCTAGAAGTCGGACAACATCTGAATTTCAGAGCACACAAGCAGGGTCGTCTCTACGGTCATCGGAAACAAACAGCATCGCATCACCTTCATTGGAGCAGATGGAAGAGAAACGCGCAGCAGGTCTCGCTGAGTGGCGGCGGCGGTATGGCGGTAAACAGCGAGAATGCGTCGTCTGTCTTGAGGATTACGTGGATGGCGTGAGCAGAGTAATGAGCCTGCCTTGTGGGCACGAATTTCACGAGGGGTGCATGTGAGTAATCCACTTCGTCTCTACCCTCCAGACCAAGACACTGACAATGCAAACAGCACACCATGGCTCACCACGCGTCGCCGCACATGTCCCATCTGCAAGGGCGACGTCGTGCGCTCGCTCGCACGCAGCGGCTCGTCTGTCAACCCATCTCCTCTATCCTCTCATGTCACAACCCACAACTACGCCGCTTACAACGACAGCTCTTCAGTAGCCTCAGCAGACGAGGGAAGCGAGCGGGGGGTGCAAGAACAGGCTGCGCTCACTCACAACGACGACCCAGATTCACAGCAGCCCATCAGCCGCGAGGATGAAGCCTTCGAGGATCTGGAGAGGGGCGTCGTGGACCGCAATCGCTAGCACGGTGTTGCATTTCACCAAAGGCGTCTGTCTGCATCTACATAATTCCTGGCAGAGTCCAGGAACATCTCACTCGGCGTCGCTGTACTGATGCAGATGATTCCTCTACGGCGGCAAACGGGGGTTGATGGCGCATCTATCTTTCTGTGTGGCTGACATTCGATACCCTCTCTGTCTTGCCTCTTCTCTCATGTCTGAGCAGGTTCTCTACTTAGCTTCCCTTCTCCAACTTCCGGTGAACTTTTCCCTTCTAGTGCTTCGGCTTTATGGCAATGAAATGAATACTACGAGTTCCTCGAACGCACCTGAGCTTTATCCTTAGCATTATTCGCACGATATCTAGTCTCATTCAGTCTAGGAAAGCAAGAATAAAAGGCTACAGGGTATCATAACTACACCTCAACTCATCATAGTGCGTACGCAATAGTAAAGCTAATCGAGCAAGAAAAGTAAACCCCAGGTCGTCTTCTAACGAGGTATACATCTGGACAGAAAGTATAGGCTATTATTACACACAATTTTCTCCCTTTTATCAAGAAAGCACCTGCATCTCCATCCCACTCACAGCTCTCTTCCTCCTCTCCTTCCTGGTAACCGTCAGGCCGAACCTCTGGTCGCCATCGCGGTAAAGTGCCTTGAACCTCAGCGCCTCGGGCGGGCGTGGGCGCATGAGCGTCTGCGCGAGGGACGTATACCAGGTCCGCTGCGCCCAGGGGCGGTGGCGATCCTCGGGACGGAACTTCTGGCTGGTCAGGAACTCCTTGGTGGTCTCGCCGCGGCTGAGCAGGAAGAGGTGATAGCCCAGGAGTAGGACCGGATAGGCAGCGGCGATAAAGGCGTAGATGGCGAGAGCGAGAGCGACGCGGTCGGACGAGCGCGCGAAGCCGCGCAGGTCGCGGGTAGCGAGCTGGACGATGCTGAAGGCGAAGAGCAGCACACCAAGCACGGAGGCGAAGGAGACGAAAGCGAAGAAGAAGCGATAATTGCGCGCGCCGACGCAGTTGTTGAGCCAGACGCAGTGGTGGTCCATGACGTCGACGCACATGTTGCACTTGCGGCAGTGGTGCGAGCGAGGCAAGCGCCATATCTTGCATGTGTCGCAGAACTTGGTCGGGACCTCCATTGCTTCGCTCTGGGCAGCGTTGTGGAAGCGTTTGGTGGAGATCCAGCGGGTGGTGGGCGGTCCAACCACGAGGGGGTCGTTTTCGGCTGGGTTGGGCGGGTGAGGGTGGAGGTTGCGGGGAAGTGCGCCTGGGTCGCTAAAGGCTGCGCGGAAGAACGAGGCCATGGTCAAGTAGAAGAAGTAGGCGAAAATGATGGGTAGAGCGGGCGAGACGTGATGCCAGAGGTAAGGGCTTTCGAAGCCGAAGAAGAGGGCGCTGGGGAGGATGATGAAGAAGAAGGTCGCGCCGCTGATGGGCATGTTACGCGTGTTGAGGCAGCGACCGCCGAGAAAGAAGATAACATTGCCGTCAAAGTACTCATAGTTCTTGCCTGGCGATGAGGGTGTGGTCGGGGTCGAAGGTTCTGAAGGGAGTCGTTGGGCAGGCCCGAGCTCTTTGTGATAGAGGCCCAGACTGGCGCGAAGAGATCGTGGTGATTTAGGGCCGCGGTCGTCCTTAGGCACGCCATTTGGGGCGTTGCCGTTGGGTAAGCTCAGTCTGTCTGGACGTTGCTGTCGATGAGAGGTAGCTGGTGGGCTGCTATCTGCCTTAGATGGTGGTGGTAGATTGCTTGGAACCAGAGGCGGAGCCTCGTGCGTAGTGATAAAGTCAAGAGTGCCTGGAGAATCGTACTGCGTATGAATGCTGGCCTCGCTATAACGGTGGTGATGTTCAGGTCGCCCGTTGCTCGTGATCCTCTGCCCTCTCTGCTGCTGTAGCTGCTGACTGCTCAATGGCCTGAAGAAGCCATGAGGTGTGATAGAAGGAACATGCGTCTTACTCATTGCCGAGTTTGGTCGTGGCTCTGGACTCGGAGCGTTATTGCTACGGAAACTCGGACTGTTTCTCCCTGTCGCAAAAGCGTGTAGACCCCTCCTAGACGGTGGAGGACTGGCTGCACCTGACCGTGGTACGCCTGACGAGGACGCGACTGTCGAAGACTGCTGGGCGGTGCTAGTCGGTCGCGAAGGAGGAAGGCCCGGCTCTCCTGCAGGGCCCGTGATGGAAGGGACGACGCTCTGTCGCTCCTTCGCTGATTGCCAGTCTGAGCGAGCTTCATATTCGGAAGGCGCACTGGTGCCACTGCTGGTTGCGGTCGACAATGGCCGGCCGTCATTGGCTCGTGAGGGAAAAGGATCGAAGTCGAGGAATGTGGGAAAGGAGGTCGTCGCATGGTCGTTACTGTTGCTGCCGTATTCATCCGCTCCGCCACCGCCGTAATAGGTGCCCTTCTCCGCCATTGTCGCCGCTATGGTCTTCGTACGTTGCTCGCCTTCCGCCGTCTCTTCCTACCGATGATCATGGCACGGCCACACGGTGGTGGTGGTAGTGGATGATGCGACTAAGTTCAGAACTTTCGATTTCATAAGCAACTGGGAGATCACGAGGAGTCGATCGCCCCTCGCTTGACTTCGCTTAGTGCCCACATGAAGGCCCGACCCGCTGCCAGGGACACTCTCCTGAATGGAGCCTAGCCTCCACCTGATGTGACATGGCATCTGTCGGGGAAATTGTACTTGTGGAGCCTATACATTGACGGCCTTGTATCTAATTTCAACTCGCTGGCACGGCGGTTTGTAGTTGCGTCTAACGCCGCCTGTGAGAAATGTGTGCATATTAATGTACAGCCGTTACCTGTCTAGAGAGCAGCGGAGTCCTACAGTGCTGCCGGTGCAGCATCACCCATCAAACTGCCAGACCCCAGCATGTTCCTCCCATACACGCTCCCTTGTATACTGCTTAGGCCCCATCTTCGCGAATACACCCTGCTTCAGCTCCCAGTCGTCTTTGCTGCGTTCGTGCAGAGCATCAGCCAACGCTTCTGCTTCATCATTGCCGAAGCCTCCCCAGAGTAGACTCTTGGCTACCCTTACCTCCCTGAGATGTGGTAGGGTTCTCTCATCGATGGTTATGAGCAAGTCTATCGGTGTCACTTTGTCCTCTCCCGGGTTGCCAGAGTTGGTCAGCTCAAGTGAGCGTAAGCCATGTTGCATGCTGCCGCTAGCTTGAGCTAGCTCGTGTACATCATCATCGCTCGAAGGCCAGTCTGATAGCGCTGGATGGTCGTCCAGAGTCCGCCAGTCTATGGAATGATGGAAGTGCTTGTCGTCGAAAACGGCCGGAGTGATGTAGTCGACGCTGATACTCAGCTTCTTTAGTTGCGGTAGGAGGAATAACACGTCGTCCAGAGCATGTCCCGACAATCGAGGCATGTTGGCGATTTTCAACTTCTCTAGGTTCTGAAGTGGCCGTACTGTTTTTTTGAGAAGCTGCATGACTGCATGGCCCTTAGCCTGAGGGCAATGTTCCAAGGTCAAGCTGCGTAGCGTCTGTGGGAACTTCACGATCCCATGCAAGAAATGTCCGTCAATTCCACCCGAAAGTGTAAGGTGCTCCAGGTTTGGTGGCCATATCTCTCCCAGTTGCGATATTGTGAAGTGCACACCGAACCCAGAACTCCTCGGCAGTTTGAACGACTTCAGCCCTGCAAGATTTACCACTGTCTTGAAAAGTTCCGGTAATGGCGGACACTCAGAAACAAGACTCAAGTCGAGTGATCGTAATCTAGAGCATTTTCCCAACGCAGGGAAACAGTTTATAGCAAAGCTCGCCTGGGGCGCGACAAAAACTTCTACATTTGCCTTTACTCTCCCCAAGATCCTAGCAGTCATCGACTTTGATCCGTGATGCACCAGATGACCCATGTCCAGCATCTTGACTAGCTCGCTAAGGGGCGATTTTCGAACATGAGGGTTGATGCTTGGGCATATCGCTTTGACAAACGGTTCGAAGTTCTTTCCGTATAGATGTGGGCTTGCGTAGAGTAATGGCACAGCTGCCTGGTACCATTGGTGTGAGAGTAGGCAGCATGCTGCTAGGTCTTGCTGGTAGGAGTTGGAATTCGTCACATAATCCAATATCTGGAGGATGACTTCATCGGGTAGGAAGATAGGCGGTCCAGTCGGTTCTCGTTCTGGAGGTGGCGTTGGTAGATGAGTCGCAGGTTTGCTCTCCTCTCCCGCCTCTCGCCTTTTGCTGTCACGTTTCACCTTCGTTAGGTTATCAGCCATCTGGATATCCCAGTTTCGTTGTTGATCGAAAGCCATGGTGGCGTTGAGAGAGTGAGTCGCCACCGTCTATTTGGTCTCCTGCACACTTCGTAATATGCACACTGATCTAGCTTGCAGACAGCAGCGCACTATGATAAAGATATTGTAGTGCGTCTAGACTTCTATATAGGATATCTCGAATACAGAAAGTACGTGCACAGACTGGTGACTGATGTTATACTTCGAGCTTCCAAAAAAAAGAGCTCCACCTTTTGAACCCTGGTTTCTCCACGTTTCTAACACAGCAAAGATCCACGATTCGACCTCGGAACAGTCTAGCATAGCCTTATTAGTCTCATTCAGCTCAAAAGATGGCATTATTCAAGGGTAGCAGCTTTCTTAGTGCTGCATACATCCCACTAAATAGCCAGTGTTCCTGTCCACCATAGTGATCGATATTGGCAATGGCAACCACCAACCCTGCCAACCTGCCCGGCGCACCAGTCGATCCATCCCAGGCTCAGGGCGCACAGATACCACTTCAATCGTTTACTATCCCAGACTTTCCACCTTCAGCCCGAGGCCTGAAAGCGTTGACGCTTACCTGCGACATCAAGACCGACGAGTACCAGTCTCTCCTCGCTCAGCCGTTCAAAATTCCAGACAGCATACCCTTTGGGGCTGAAAGCTTGACTCTCGAACTCTTCAGCCTGGGTTACCCACCTGGCTTTTTAGCCAAGCTTGCAGAACGTCTGCCGAACTTGAAGAGCGTTGTGGTGTATAGTCAGCTGTTCGCTGGTCTGACAGAGGAGAGCAGGAAGGATGCGGTGGAGTTCTTCAAGAAGCTGCCTAATCTGCGAGCCTTGCATTTCCTAGACGTTTTTGCGAAGGACAAGTTTTTCTCTGAAGCTGCTGAATGGCTGAAATACAACACCTCCGAGAAGCCTGGTGAGGCCCGAAGGGGCCTCATGTTCCTGGAAGTCAATTACACCTTCCGCCACGAGGACGACGAGTTCATGCAGAGGATCCAGGCTACAGAATTGCCCTTGCTCATTGGGCCGGGCTTGATTTCTGCAAGCTTCAACCTAGCCACATCAGAAGAAGAACAGGGCCAGCAGGAAGGCGCCTCAGCTTCAGCCGGCAAAGAGGGTGTGATGGCTTTCAACAAGTCTCTTGCCGCTGGATTGGTGGAGGAACTTACAGAGACTGACAGCTATCCTCGCGGCTTGCGAGCGTTAAACAGTACTATGTATACACTCAGTCCTGCAGATCTGAAGAAGGTCCTTGAGCGGAACAAGCACATCATGGTACTGAACGTAACGGTGGAAACAGAACCAGGAGAGGATAGCAAGAAGCAAATGCTTGCTGCAATAGAGCAGTGCGCCAATATTGAGCAAGTGGAGATCGTCGCCCACCCCACTGTTCAGTTTCTCATGGCTGTAAGTTGAAACACTTCCTTTGGCGTACGACCCTCCAGCACAAAACTGTGCGCGCCTTGCTGACTGTAAAACCTGCAGTTGCAAGACTCCAACAATGAAGTACTAGCCAAATCCTTCCCATCAGAAGCCGACATGAAGACTTTCTCTCAGAAGTGCTCAAAACTCCAGTCGTTCAAAGTAAACATTCTACGGACAACCTCTTTCGGGTCTGTCGAATGGGAAAAGAAGAACGGCAAGTGGGCCGGTGGTGTCACACAGGGGAAGGGCATCTCACTGTGAGAGTTGAAGATGCTCAAGCTGTAGTTTCTAGCATTGCGACAACGTACGTACTCGGTGATATCGCCCTGCATCGGTGCAAAAAGGCGCCAACGCTGAAATGAAACCATCATGTGAAGACCACCATCACAGATGATCAGTTTCCCTTCCCTATTCACATGTTATAAAGCAAGTGTTCATCGGATTGCATGTGTGTTGATGACAGGAAGTATTGATCAAATCTAGAATTACTACGTATTTAACAGCAGACTCTTCCATCCACTTTAGGATCTTACACCACTTCACAACAATCACCTTATTCAAGACAACAATCCCATCTTCAACCAACTGCTCACAATGGCTTTAAATTCTACAGTATCAAAGAAGCTCTCCAAACTGCTTACCCCATCGAAGAAGCACACCGACAAGAAGAAGCATCTCAGTCCCGAATCGTCCGTGGAGAATGCCAAAGTAGCCAATGCCGAAATGGGCCGTGTTCGATTCAAGAAAGCCTACGACCATACTCTCCGTCTTGGAGCTGACAAGTGTGGAGAGGAGTTAGATATGAAGCTTCTTGAAGATGACCGAGCCGAATCCGACATAAAGCCTTTGCTATCAATTGGAGAGACTTTCAAGTTCAAGACACCACCATTTGGCCCTTCCAATCGCTGGCACTCGACTCAGCTAGGCGAGTTGACAACGGGAGAGAAGGTGGAGGTCACTCCAGGAGGTAGAAGACCTACCACTAACGAGAACGCGAGCGCGAAAAGAGATCCTGGCTCTCGGGCTCAAGAGAACAGTCTAATATCTATGAAGGGTGGCGACTCAATAAGAACAAGAGACCCGCGTATGTCTACGGCTACAAGTCAAGGAGCAGCCAGCATGGGAGTGAAGTGCAAGCGAGGCATGCCGGGCTTGTTGAGTACATTGGACAATCATGCGGCTAGCGGGCGATTGTTTAGACCTACAATGAATATTTTCAGGACTAAGCCGAGTGTTCAGACAACTGTGCTGCACCGGCGGACCGCGAGGGCTGAGAAGTGGCGGAAGGCGCATCCCGAGCTTTTTAAAGAGACGACTAAGGCCAGAAGTAAAGCTACGAGGGGTAAGAGATTGGAAAGAGAGTTGAAAGTTGGTGAGGTTATGGAAAAGTCCGTGTTTCCCCTTTTGAAGCTGAATACAGAAATCAGGCAGAGGATCTGGCGAGAGGTGGTGGTTGAGAACAAGGTCTTCATATGGCCAGACAGTAAGCTGGGACGTATGCAGCCCGATCTAGCGATGGTGAACTGTCAGATAAGGAGGGAAGTCCTACCAATCTTCTACGGACAGAATATCTTTGCTATCGACATCTCCCCTGCGATGCTCGCTAGCCGAGGCTCAGGAGCGCCTCGCAGCGCCAGCTCTCTGAAAAGGATTGAGAGATGGGCGGAGGTGCTGCATAGCGCAAAGTTGCTTGGATATGTTCGCAGTCTGGCTTTCTCGTACACTCCCCCAGATGTATGGTCCGCTGAACTTGATCAGGTTGACGTCGAGCACGACAAGGAAGCCTTCATCGTCAGTGTCAGGTTGCGGGAAAATAGCGGTCTCTTAGCAGAGGTGCATCGTGATGCACGACATCTGCTTCCAGGTATTCGCGCCGGGCACGATCGATTCGCCGTATCTCAAGTTCCTAAATGGTTGACTGAATTCATCAAGAGGTTGGAAGAACCTCGTCGAGATGGATTTAAGGCATGCTTTGCATCCGAGTTTGCGATGATCTTGAAGGCGCACACCAGTAGGCTGCAGGCCGAGGTGCCATAAATGGCCGGAAATCCCTCGACTCTATTCATTGGGCAGGAAAAGCGCGCTGCTTTTCGTCGAATAGCACCGCAACAGGTAGTCAACAAGAAGCCAGTTAAGACTGTATTGTAGTGGTGGAATAATCGACCCATCGATATCTTCAGGACCAATGGATTGGGAATTCAACTGAAGTCCTTTGCCATCCTTTTGATCAGTTTCTTCTGATCTTCAATGCTCAGGCCCTGCTCATCGACTTGTCTCAGTAGCTGTCCAATGCCGATTGTGGTCTTAATGCTGCCACTATCCACCCACACCCTCCCGTTCCTACCAACTGCAACTTCAAATCGCACCTTCTCGCCAAGGTCATCTAGCACACATATCCCGCCCTTCTTTGATCCCATCATCAATCTTCTAGAGAACTGCACAGTGATGTCGAAAGCCATGCCACCCTTCAAAGGACCCATGCCCTCAGCCTTGCTGGTGGATGGATCAATGCATTCAATCTCTACATCCTCCGACCCTGCCGAGCGACTGGGCACCTTACATACCCGCGCATAAACTAGGTCCCCGCTCTTCAAGTTCGGCCTCGTCTTTCTAGTTGCTCCCTCGAAAGCCAGCTGTGCCAGCAAAACCGTGGGGCTATGAGGCGTTACAGTGCAGTGAAACACTTCTGCAGCAGAACGATGCACTTGCGCAATGACAAGATCTCCAATGGCCGGTATGTATCGCCCCAGTGAAGGTTCAAGCCAGAGCGCAGACTTCTTATGATCAAGCTGTAAAGCGCCGGCAGTCGTGGAAAGGACGGCAGATGGTGGGATGTGTCGCAAACCGGGTCCCAGTGTCAAGGTGCCTTTCTTGGTTTTTGGTAGGCTTGACGAGTCAATCACTTCACCTGGCACTAAGATTGTTGCCGCCATGTCTACGGTTGTGATATGGCGGTTTGTACCTTCGATATTTGTAGAATCAACATCCGACACCAGAGCTACCTACCAAAGTAGGCAAATTTACAAATCTAGACGGATATGAATGTTAAATCCGACAGCTCTAAAGTCACGTGTGAGGCCAATCCTAAGTCAACTCGGCTTCTCGTTCCGTAGGCGCAGCCTTCATGAGCCCAAGTCCACGGTTCTCTTCATGACAATCTGTAACACAGCTAATCTTCCAACCTGGTATCGTGGATTCACATTGCTTTCATGCAGTTTCCGCTTGGTGTTACCACACTCAAGCCAAGATCGCTTTCACACGGGTTTGGCGCGTGAGCTTTTGTGGTCTCCATTCTCATCATTGCTGGTAAAAGGAAAATTTGCTTTAAGAGATCATGTTAGCGTTGATGCGGAGGGCAGCCCTTAAGGCTGAAGCCGTTCATGGTGAGGTGGAGAGCAAGCATCCAACATGCTTGTTGCACAGTTCCTTAAATATATCGGTTGACATTGGTTTTTAGATAACGGTCTAACAGAGTAAGATCACGGAGGCAACAACAATTTTAGCCTCTACTGATGTCCTTGATGACGAGCTTCAAGTGGTTGATCAAATGAGTCTAATGCCGTTGTTTTTCGCCAACACAAGTTTCTTCATCGCTCAAGACACGACTCAAGGAAACTATAGCATGAGGACTCTGCATAACAATGACGAAATCATCATGAAAAGCCCACACGACAATCGAACCTATCTATGGAAAAAATTGTACGGCAGGCTCTCAGTAGGTGCAGAAATTGATGAACCCTTCGCCGCCGGCAGTACTGAGAGCTCCCTTCCAGACATCAGCCACCCCAGTACCAACCGTCAAGTTGAAATTCGATCTAAAGAACCGCTTTCGCGACTGACTGTCCAGTACAGATATTTTCACGTATATCGTGACATTGAAGAGTATCAATCGGAACGTCTCCTTTGACTTTGGTGGTTGGATAACCAGTACACATCCTGCGGGCGGCTAAACCTGCTCTGATATCGCTTTCAGAAATGCAGCATTCCATGTCGATTCTCGACCACGTTGGCAATGCCGTAGCCTCGTGATAGATAAGTCAGTGCATGACACCGCACAAATCTATTTGGTATGATCAAGATCATGCTCCAAGAAGGTATTTATATGCCCCATCAGTACTCCCTAGAAAGTCTGGGGACAAACCCTTCTATTTTTGTGAAGGAGCATTGCAGAGGTCCTTGTGTGCTATGTGCTAAAGGCCTCGGACGATGGGTTTAGGTCCCTCAGCTCACGCACGCTATGCGACAGGCGATGATGGTGAGACAAGAGATGGCCATTTCCCCTATCCTTACAGCATCGCCCCGCTTCCACCAACCGTCAGGCACGGTATTATTCCCATTGGTGTTATTGCCCTTCTCTCAGTCGGCAGTACTCTCACGTTGATCAGCTTCATTGTGTATCGTCTATTCGCATGGCGCTCGCACTACCGAACCTTCATCGGATACAATCAGTATGTCATCCTCGTACTGAACCTCCTACTGGCCGATCTGCAACAGAGTGCTGCTTTCCTGGTCACTTTTCACTGGTTGCGTATTGACGCAATACTCGCGCCGACGTCAGCATGCTTTGCCCAAGCATGGCTGCTACACTCAGGCGATGTTTCCAGCGCCTTCTTCGTTTTCCTAATCGCTGTTCATACCTTCTACACCGCAGTCTATGGCCGTAGAATCTTGTATCGCCACTTTATCTGCGGCATCTTCATAACATGGATCCTGGCCTACTTCCTCACCTGGGTTGGTGTTGTGCTGCACGGTGACAAGTACTTCGCCCGAGCAGGATCTTGGTGCTGGGTGTCCCCTGCTTACGAAACCGAGAGGTTGGTCTGCCACTATCTCTGGATGTTCGCGGTTCAGTTCGGCACCGTCGTCATCTACGTCTTGACCTACATTCTACTACGCACGAAGACCAAAATGCTCTTCAAAGGGTATGAATCGCAGACTCGCGAGCCGCCAAACGCGGCCACAATCAAAGCCCTCACGCGTATCGCCAACTTGATGACGCTGTACCCCTGCATTTATCTCATCCTCACGCTCCCACTGTCCGCTGCGCGGATGTACGAGCTTCGCAACCATAAAAGCGTCAGCGTGCAATACCAATGCGTGGCGGGCGTTTTACTCTGCAGCTGCGGTTGGGTGGACAGCCTGCTGTATACGCTCACGCGCAAACGTCTACTGCGCGATACCATGCCCCAAGGGTGGTCGGCATTCTCAAAGAAGAAGGGCATACTTGGCGCTACCGGCACTGAGGATGGAGCGGCCGAGCCCAAACACGGTATCAGCATCACGCAGACGCAGACTGTCACGATTGTCGACCAAGACGGCGTGGACGTGCCGTACGAAGATTGGGTGCGGCAACAGTCTGATGCTTCGCTTATGCGCGGCCTACCGTTCGTTACAGAGGGTAGGTCGTCATGGCACGAGCACCTCTGGCAGGAACCATCGTCTTCTGACAAGAGCTCTGATCCAGTTCTCCATGACGTAAGGCGGCATTTGGGTCTTAAGACTGGTGCAGGGAGTTTCGAGACAGAGTGATCTGCAACGGTTGGCGGGCACTTTCCAATGTGCAGAGAAGTCGAGGGGAGTGCACTCCAAGATTTTCATTCAGTTGTTCGCGAGGCCGTATTCCCACTTAGTAATAAGCGACGGAGTTGGAGGACTTCTGCAAGCGTTCAAAGGCTGGATTCTAGGCTCCTTTGGTGGCCAGTCATGTCACATTCATGATGCCAGGAAGTAGCCATTGATTGCAACATTGATTTTCAGAGAAGTCTATATATGGGACACAGGCTAAGTAATAGGTATCATCTACTATCCTCAAATGCATCGAACCTGTAATATTATTTGCAACGAGGCAAAGGCACTGTACATGATAATAGGCTTGTGAATAGAACCATGAGCTCGTCCTCATCGTATCTTCAGCTTAGAAGACATACTATATGTGCGTTAGCAAAAGTGAGACTCGATTGTACAAAGACACCACTGGATGTACTCACAGGAATGAAGAGGTAAGGGACCCTCTTCTCGTACTCTTCCCAGGCGGTGCCGTACTTTTCCTTGCAGCGCTGGATATCTCTCCAAGCACGGTGAGTGATCATAACGCAGAAGAATATAGGATAGAACCATGGGAATGGGCTGTGAAATCCAGTAATGAGACCCCAGCAGATCGCAAACCAGGTATCGGCAGTGTAGTGGATCTTGCGGGCGTATTTGTACCAGCCATCGACCAGGAGGGAATCGCCAGTCTCGGTCTTGATGTACTGAGGGTTATCGACAAACTTCCACGGCAACTGGGGGAAGGTCTTGCGGTGCTGCTGGTAGCCTTTCTCTGATGCGCGGAACATGTTCTTCTGGCTGTTGCCAGTGTCCCAGACCCAATAGGCGAACAGGTAAGAAGCGTACAGAGGGACGAGCAGGTACTTGGGCCAAGCGTAGGTGGCAGGATCGTGGTTGGCGAGAAAGATGGTGCAGTGGCAGTAGCTCAGGGGCACACCAGCCATGTTCCAGAAGACAAGCATGAAGCCAAGCTTCTCGTAGTACATATCCCAGGTGATGCAGATCATCTCCTCACCCTTGCTGCAGGCGTTGGCGTAGAGGTAGTGGGCCATCAAGATGAAGCCAATCTCGCCAGAGACGTAGCCGTACTGCTCGTACTGGCGGGCGGCTGCACTGAGGGACATGAAGAATAGGATGTACCAGGGCATGCGGACCTCAAGGAACATCTTGAAATCGAGCAGGCCGAAGAGGCGAGGGTTAAGCTCTGCACCCATGAAGAAGTCGTAGATTATGTGGCCTGTCATGCGGTGAGTCTTGCCTCGCACGTGGGCTGAGATGAAGACCGCAATGCTGACCAGGAAGCCGGAGATGATGGCTACACTCATAAGCGGGCCGAACTCATCGATAAGTGTGTACAGCTTGAAGACACCCGTGAAGTGCAAGGTCAAAGCAAGGACGATGTTGGTGTAGAAACTCCAGACGGAGTTGTTGAAGTATAAAAGCTGCTTGCCACCCTCATGCGGTAGAGGCTTGCCCTTGCTGTAGACACCAGGCAATGTCATGTAGAACAGGACCTGCACAGCAAGAAAGACCCAGTACATTGCCCACGCCTTGGCGTGAGGGAAAGCACCCGTGTATGCCAACCAGACCATCTGCTTGCCGAAGTCCACCCAGCTCTGGTCGGAGGACTCGCGATGTGGGAACTTGCCATCGTAGTATGTCGCGCCAATCCACATATACCACATGAGTAGCGGGAATCCGATCATCATAGCCGTAACACCTGGGGTACCGCCAAAATCGAAATGAGGGTTCAGGTCGATCTTCGGATCCGACCCTTCGAGCCAGCCGTCAATCACCCGAGCCTTGGGTTTGCCATTGGCAAGAACATCATTTGCGGCCTTGATCTGCTCCTCCTCGCTGACCTTGACTGCAGGGTCCGTAGCTATCGAGTGGGCCGTCTCAGTAGGAGCGCCATTGGGGGCGGGAGAGGCAGAACGCGAGTTGCTGGTGGTGGATTTGCGTGTGGTGCGACGTCTCGCGCCTGGAGTTTCAACGAACCCTTCAGGGATTGGTTTCCTGTTAGCTTCCAATCAGTACGTGTTGTAACATCAAGACTTGTGTGCCGGATCCTGGTGTACCTGGGCGTCTTGCCAGATTGGGATCGCGTTACGGTCATGGCTACCAGCAAGTGAGTCGATGTGCTCTGTGGACCAGGTCGCAGCGAGCGTGGCAGTCAGATAAGGACAGGCCGCAGCCGGAAGAAGGGCGTACAAGAATAATATTATGCCTGAGGGGTGTGACAATGCCAAAAAGGAACAATTGTCAAGGGTAGGGCAATGACCGGAAAAGCCAATGGACCGGGCAGCATTATTACGAAATTGGTGAGCGACGATTTGCCTGACTGAGTTTAAAGCCGCCGTAGCTGGTAATTTTAATCTTTTCGTTCGAGTAAACATTCACCGACGCCCAGCAACCGTCCGCGGCTTTCCGTCCCCACCGAACGCTACGCTACCTACAAAAATGATGAAAACATATATAGAGAGAGCATCAACATCAACCAAGGTGGTTGGTTCACAGCTTATATAGAGCCTAATTTGCTACTACATACACGCACTGCGTGCAAGGTCTGCATAAGGGGTTCTGGGGGTTGGGGGGAATGGCGCGGTCTAATCTATGTATCCTGCCCAATTACAAGAAAGGTGTCACGCCGCCTGGTTTTTATCTTGCTCCAATACTCAGCCTGTATGTCCTGGCCTATATGTCCTTCTAGTCGCAGCCTCGTCATGGCGGGACGCATACTATGCGGACTCATAATGTCGTTTGCGAAATACTTGATACAGTGAGCTTAGCGCTGGCTTCTAGAGAGTTGAGCTCTGAGAGAAAGTGCTTTACAGGCCAGGGGCTTGGAAGATATCCATCTTGCTAATGCTAGGGTAATCACCACCCGAAAGTCTCAGTGTGCAGGGCCACCTCAGCAGTCAGGTTGCGATGCACTCTCGACTGTAATCGTGCGGCGGCATTGGAAAGATCTATCTTCATGCTCTCTGGCCCACATCCAATGATCAAATTCCTTCTGCCGCTGGACGTCTTGTCCAATACGTCATCCAGGTTCGGCCGGCCGTAGTGTGTCTGTAATTTGTTACGCGGCGTGAACTCACCCATGGAGTCGTGCCTCATTGCGGATCTTGCCTCTGTCTTATCGTCGAGGCTGAGTCCAATCTCCTGGCCGGCCTGCTGTTCATCTGATGTGCGGCCAGAGACATTTGCAACTTCTGGAAGGCCGTCGATTTGGCCCTTGCCGACGCCTCCGGTGACATAGACGCGGATCCGAATGTCACTGGTCCCCTGCTGCGAAAGACGGGTGATTTCATCCTGGCACCAGGCCAACATGCTCGCCCGCCTGATGCACCAGATGAAGACAACCGTCTGCAGCTTACAAGTCTTCTCATAGTCGGTCATGTGCGCCGCAAAGTGCTTGAGCCACGGTAGACCAGTCGAGATGCCACCACCCCCACAGACAAGTATGGCGCGATCGAATCGTTGGTGTAATGACCTGGACTGCGGAATACCGCCATATGGCCCATCGAAGAGCATGGGGAGGGCAGCGCGTGCTTTTACGACCCCAGCGCTTACGGACTGCTCTACAGGCTTAGGGTTTTTGTCACCTGCGTTATCCACGACAAATCTGTACAATCGGCCCGTGAGACCATCATAAGGCCTGATTATGAATCTCATCTCGTTCTTGCCAGTCATTTTCGGAAGAGAGGCGATAGTGAGAGGGTGATTCTCGATCAAGCCGAGAGATGGAAACCTCAGGAAGACGTGTTGGCCAGGGCTCCATTCGATAGCATCTGCTACGGAGACGGAAAGAAGCATCACCTTCGTTGCATCGGAAGCATTTTCGAGGACCTCGACCTGAGCAAGCGCATTGCGCCGCCGCTCAAAGGCGCCCATCTTGTGCTGGAGTCGACCGTACAGCTGGATCACCCAGATTGCGACTGTGACGTACAGGTAATACCAGCTGTTGCCCTCATTCCCAGCGTGCCAGAACATGGTTCCTAGAAATGCAAGTGCTGCTAGCACATGGGAGTGCTTGAAGATTTCATACCGCTTACGCCTTATCCACGGGATAGAGAAGGTGGACAAGAAGACAAGGACCGCGAAGGGTGCTATCCCGGTGTACTCGTAGCTTCCCACGTAGTAGATCTGGTAGTAAACCCTCTTCCAGCCACCGCTCGCCAGCGCATTGACGAGGAACGGGACAGTGTGGACGGTGCCGAAGAAGAGGTAGATGTAGCCAGCCCATCGATGCAAGACATTCAGCTTCTCATAGCTGATGCCGGTCAGCATCGTCACCAGGTTGTATTTGCCAGACAGAGCCAACGTGATGGGTGTCATTGCCACACCAGCCAGACCCGCCCGGACCCCCAACGGCGGTGATCCATACCCTCGACTCTCACGATAGTAAGGGTGCTGAGCAAAACACGCGACAATAGAGAGAGCGAAGGACACCGCAATCAGCAGCCAGACCAACAAAGAGTGCTGGCCGAAATACCTCCCAAGCGCGCCAGAAGCGCGTCGGTATGAGAAGGCGCGGCAGAGAGCTACTGCACGGTCGAAGAGGTCGGCCTGTGCCTGGCCTGGCGCAGTTTGTGCCGGGTCTCTACTCTGAACCTTGCGTGTCATTCTGACAGCACGAAGCAGAGAGCAGCAATACAATATCATGGCTGTGCCAAGGACTGCCAGATAATACCAGCTGACCCATTCACCGTACAGGAACTGCGAAGCCCAGGACATGCGACCCTGCGAGGCTTTGTGTGCTTTTGCAAAAGCGTGGCACTTGTTGTTGGCGCATAGCGGATCTGACAGCGGTAGCAGAGTGATATTGACCTGGTCCGGATTCTCAGGCCACGTCCATTTGATGCTGTTGCGAGACATGGTCGAACGTCAGCATGCCGGTGTCCTGTACTCACGACAAAGGTGTCAGGAATCCAGAGGCGCACAGCCTGCGACCGCTACAATATACTCGTCTGCGGCCTCACCATCGGCAGTGCGGATGTCCTTAGCGAGTCCTCGACCCGCAGCATTTCTCAATCTCGCCATCACAGGGTGTAGACGGCATTGGATACCGCTCGCCTTCATCACCTTGCTTGTATGATCATCGTCTGGCCCTGCTCCGCTCATGGACAGGCACTGCCGTCCTACCTGATAATTCGTCGACTCGACGTGCAGTGGGCCCTCGAGAGGCAGTTAGGGGCCGCCATGTGGAAACTTGCTCAAACAACCTCCATCGGACCTAAGTGGCCCAACCTGCCACGCGCTACAGCACAAAATCTCGAGGCACGCTGGGCGGCAACACGTTGCAACGTACTTCCAGGGTTGTTTCGGTGTCTTGGGTGGGCTGCACGGCACTCATGGCATGTGAATGACGACTGGGTTGAGCGGGACATGGGCTGTGGCGAGCATGGCCGGCATGCGAAGAAGATCGCCCGCCATCACCAACAGCGAGCGAAGTCATATCATCACCCCGACCGCCTCCGCTCATCGTCTGGACATCGCCTCACGAGCTTGCCACCTACGTTTCGACTTTGACTGTGCTAGTTGGAAGAATCCTCAGAACAGACAAGCTGGCCATTGCGTTCTGAATACAGCACTCACAACAGGAGCAAAAATGGACATGGCCACTCCAAGCACGACCATGCAAACGACCACCGGTACGTCGATGGGATCGATGTCAATGCCCACTGGGTCTACATCCGCTGGCGATATGGATATGGTCATGAGTATGGTCTTCTTCAGCTCGGAATCCACGCCTCTCTTCTCCAGCGCGTGGACGCCCACGTCGCACGGCGGCTATGCCGGGACCTGCCTGTTCTTGATTGCTCTCGCCATCATCAGCCGTATTATGATGGCGTTTCGCGCGTTGGCAGAGCGACATTGGCGCCTGGAAGCAGCCGGCCGTCGCCGTACTGCGTACAGGAGTCACAGCGAGCATACCGAGGGACATCGTCATGACGAAGAAGAGAGTGTCCTGGGCATACCGTCCCACGAGAAGCACATGGGTGTCGGCAATTCTGCACCCACCGCCCTGTTTGTCACCCCTTGGGTCTTCAGCATCGATGTGCCCCGGGGAGTCCTCTACTTCGTACAAGCTGGGGTCAGCTACTTGCTGTAAGTGATTTTGCATACTGTAGTTGCCTACTGGTCTTGGCTTGGACGTCCCACTAACTCTAAGGCCCCAATAGAATGCTTGCTGTCATGACGTACAATGTCGGCTACTTCATGTCTGTTCTGACCGGTCTCCTTGTTGGTGAGATCCTGGTCGGGCGATACGCAGTTGCAGACGAACATGAATGCTGATCAACGTTGACGCCATTATTCGGCAAACAGCTGCCGTTTAGCCTCTCACAATCCCCAGTGCGGCTTGATGGAAATTGAATTCCCCGTCCACGCTTTCTTCTTCCTTCCTGACTCGACATAGCTGTACATCTTAAGCGTTCCTATATACAAACACAAACTTGAAGTAGGACGATTCTGTTGCAGCTGATAGTGCGTTCTCCTTTACCTCTTGGGTTGTTCATTCAGTTGCTGTAGGCAGTCAATGACACATCAAAGCTCATGGCAGAGTGTATACTTGGGATCTGGGCACGTCCATTAGCGCATAAACCCTGCAGTGTCACAGTGATCTGCATAGCAAGGAAGTCTCTGACGACGAGACCGCGCACCCTGTAGCATCATCCCGCGAAACCCTATGTCTGCGGCAGTTTGAGCAGGTTTCTGAGCAAGAGGAAGTGGATCTCGTTCGTGATGCCTGGATCAAGCCCGTGCGGTGCACGATGGATCGTGCGCTGAGCGATTTGTTGGTTCACTATTGTCGTTGATGGGGTCCAATGATTTATTTCTTTCGAACACCGAGTGCATTGGTGCTACACGAAGCACCTACGGTCGTGAAGGAATGAGCTAGTGGGTTGCTTGGGAAGCTTGCAATGCTAGAACTACTAGTAATACAAACAATGCGGTTGGCAGCCGGAGCGAGGTTAGGTTGGATAATGCATGCATTGTTGGAGTAAAACGTAGGGTCCCTGCAGTAGCGAGCTTCTACACAAGGACTGACAGGGTCCTTGCTTGCAAGCATGTATGTTCTGGTCTACAGAGGTGGATCACGAGCTACATTGATTTATAGTAGGTCCTCTTTATATCGATACCTGGTTGCCGAAGGTCTGTATCTCTATAGACAGGTTATCACTGTGTGAAGAGAAAGCTTGGCAGGATTAGACATCTCTCGATTCTATAGATTGAGAGTTACAAGATCTAGAATTACTTAGGGTAACGATTCTACTTACTCAGCTTGAGATGATAGAGCAAGTACCTACCTGTCCGAATGTATCTGAATACGGTTTGATTAAGAACGCTCGATCTCTAGCTCTGAATGTCTAAAATAGTATACTTAGTCCTCCCAAACTTTTTCTAAAGAGAAGTTTAGATAATTAGAAAAGGAGTTATGGAGCCCTGGCTGAGAGAAGGAAATCTTGATAAGGAAGGTTATCTTCAAAGTAGATACTTTCTACAGAGCGGATCTCCTGTGCTTAAGACTGCAGTAAAACCTTTACAGCGTTGTTATTCCTTCGCGCCTGTGCCGTCCGGTTCTGACCGTTTCCGTTGCCTAGCGTGTCTCCATCCTAAAAACTCGGATCTGAACTTCTCGCTCTTGCTTTTTTTTTGGGTTGGTTCTGGGGTCCCATGTGGGAGGGAGAGAGTGAGATTCGTCCTCTGCTCACCCGCTTCGGTCCCACTCGTTCAGTAAAACGCCTATGTACGTTCTATCTGTAACTTTCGCTTGCCAAGGCATGACGGACAAGGGAGCACGACACTGAAACAGAGACGTTCTCTCGGATCGCTCTCCATACGTAAGAGCAGTAGTGATGTATATCTGTCCATAAGCTAGGTAAGATCAACCATGATCTCTAGATCTATGGACGATTGGCTTAACTGCAACTTCCTGCTGCCCCTTGGCGCGTTTACACGACCTGACCCTTGACCTGCTTGACCTCCTTCACGTTGATGTTCCTCCACATCAGTACTCCCAGGAAACCTAGAGCCCATATAGAAGTCGCCGCAATCAGAAGGGACCCTTGTGCACTGCCATAGGCGCGCTCAATAGCGACACGAGCCGGTGATCCAACCGCGTAAGACAACTGAGTTTCCAGATCCGTGTAAATCGTAATCAAGGCTGGAAGTTCTGAGGCTGGCAAGAATTCGGCGAGCTTCTTGGGTAAGACGACTTGCCATATGGCGCCTGCGACAGTCAGACCGATCGCACCACCAATGCTGCCCGAAAATGAAATCGTAGCTATCACGACAGCCACATGTTGATGCTCAGCCGCGGCTAGCGCAGCAATCTCGTCGCAGACAATGAGGATACCGGACGCAAAAGCCATGAATATTTGGCACATCACAATGAACCCAACTGAGTGTGGCTGGTGGAAGTATATCATCAAGCCGGTTCCCAAAATGATCAGTGGTATGGCGAAGTAGAGACAAACAGGCTTGAAGTGTCCGGTGTAGCGGATCACGGCACCGGCGACAAACGAGAAGAGGACGGAGCCAACGGTCTGGATCTGCATGACATAGCTCGCATCCGTCAAACTCAGGTTGTTGACAACTTGCAAGAAAGAGCTTAAGAAGCTGGCCCAGCAAGAATAGCTAAAGAAGAGTGTTGCAGACAGAATGCATGCACCGAGCAGAGTGCGGTCTAGAAGAAGAGAATACGGGATGAAAGTGACGGGCGCAAAGAACCGTTCCCATGCAACGAAGAGTAAAAGGAGAACGACACCAAAGACCAGAAGGCAGATGATGAGCGGGGAATCCCATCCCTTTGGTTGTAGAAGATAGAGGTTGAAGGGTAGCAAGAAAAGTGCAGCGCCAGCAGACAGCAGCACAAGGCCGACAGCATCGAACTCGCGGCAGTAGTATAAGATACTGTGCCAGACAGCGCCATGGCTATTGCGTCCAGGCACGATATTCAGCCGCTGGGCCTTGAGGTCATAGTATTGCAGAAGGCCATATAGCGGTAAAGAAAAGGCTGGCACCAGAATGGAGAAGGCCCCAAAGGCCCAAGGCCAGCCTGGTCCGTTCAGAAAACCAGTCGAGATCGGCCCAGCCAACCAGCAGGTGATAAGGTTCGCCGACGTCGCAAAAGCTTGCATAAGACCACGATTGCGTAGCGAAGAGGTGTCTGCGATGAACACGCTAAGGGTATACTGCAGGCCAGTGTTGCCGACTGTGTAGAAGATAAGGGCAGCAGCATACGCCTCGACCGTCCGGCACGCAGCCATCATGATGAAACCCATCGTAGCGATGACAATACAAATGAGATAACCCGTCGGTCGGCCCAAAACATCCAGCATTTTGGCGACCGTGAAATTTGTGCAGCCACCAATGACGCTGCTGACGATGCTCACGGTCGGTGTGAGAGAGTGCATAGCAAAAGCAGAAGTGACGAAAGGGTTAAGGGCAGCCTGCATGCCGGAAAAGACGCCCTCAACGAAGTATATGAGCCACATTAAGATGTAGGCAATGACCAAAGCAGTAGTCGTCCATGCTGCCGTAACCCCTTCAATATTCTGAACACCAACTTGGGCTTCTGTGTTGACGACCTCCTCGTTGTCTCTGTTGCTGATTGTGACGTCCACCAGTATCTCTCTACCATCTTTGATAGGTTCTTTCGTCGCCGGCTGGGCCATGCAAGCTTTTGATTTGTCGCTTGACATGATGCAAGGCACAAGAGCGAATCGTGCACGTTGTTGTGCGCAACGCTGGTCTATTCGTTGTCGGGGTCTTTATACTCAATTTCTGCTGTCGTAGTCGATGTCGTTATCACTTTCGTCGCAAGCGTTGGTTGCGAACATCTAACGAGAACACCTTTAGGGAGGGACTACCCTCTTTATACTAATAAACAAGAGGCGTGGAAAAAGATAGTCATCTAAGCCGCCTCATCTCTAGTGGCGGCGGCCCAGGATCACCGAGCAAGTCTCCGTGGACAGGTTAGTCCTCATCGCTGGAAGCAAGATGAACTGCCTCCCATTGACGCGAGATAAGCCGTTCCCTGTTATCAAGGGCCACATAGCTAGACCCAGAGTTCATCGTACATGGCGTCCACTTGCATCGCGCTTCTGTATGCCAGGTGCCAGCATGCAGAGTTATCCCTAGCAGCCACAAGATACCCAGAACTCGCAAGGTGTCACAATGGAGAGGCTAGTGTCCTTGCAGAGTTGGAAACGGCCGCAAATTTGCTCAGCTAGAGTCGGCTGTCCCCAGTCGAGCTCCGTTCGCTATGCAGGTAGATTACGTGGAAGCTGCAACGAGCAGACGTGATCACTATGTTTCTGGCATCAAGGTGTGTGCTGCAGGCGAAGTAGCTCGAGTTGTCGCAGATATTGGGCGCGAGTAATTCAGGCCTAAGACACCATGGATTCCACTGCGTTCTGAGCCTGTGGAAGTCAGTATAAGCATTCCCATCTGCCTGCGTCTACTACCATCTGGAAATAATTCAATTACAGTTCCCGCCCAGACACTATTCCTCTATCTCTGATAGAATCCTTGCCATACCACGCAGACATGCTCGCGAATCACGCAAGACTTGCACAGCGCTTCAACACAGCTCTTTTTGAGTCAAGGCTTTGCCTAGCGTTGTCGAGATTTGCTGCGGTAGAGCAATTGTCGCCAGCACGTCGGATTCGGGTGTGGCGCCCCCGGCAGTCGATGATGATTCACTCGGATTCGCGAAAGCAAGCATCAGCAGATCTACCAACATCTCGATGGATCCAGGCGCTCAAATGGATCGCGCTTTCCGTGCTTCGCCCACTTGTGTCCAAGTTCGATTCATGCTTTTTCAGCAGCAATAGCTCAAACCTCGACAGGCAGGCCGCCAACATTCCGGATGTCTTACACAAATCGCTGCCATCAGCGGCTATCAAGACTAATGGCCAAGAAGCTGCAGCGCCGGTCCGTCATCAGCGTTTGAAAGTACTGTTTGAGGACGCGGCTGGAATCACATCGTCGTGGAAAAGCACGCCACAGCAGGATGAAGTAGAAATTGGGCCTGGAGAGTCAGCGCTTGTGTTTTTCAAAATTGAAAACACCAACGGCAATGCAACTCTATATGGAACACCCATGCATACGGTTCTGCCAGTACAAGTTGAGCCATACCTTGAGAGACCAAGCGCGTTTTGCCTCCAAAGGCAGCGACTGGAAAAGAATGAGTCGATCGAAGTACCAGTTCTGCTTTCGATGGACTCTCGATTCTGGGATCGTCCGGAATCCAACCAGATAGACATTATCGTGGTGCGATATGTCTTGATAATGCAAGAACAATAGCATCTCGCAGGGGCATAGCATTGAGTTATCTTACATGACCTAGGGCACCAAAGTGTCGATTATTGATTGAACATGTCCAAAGTGTGTGTTAATGCTTCTTTTTACTGTGCGGAAGAGACTAAACAGGGACGTGACCGTGTCATCACTTGAGCACTGTAATTACATATAAAAGTCATGGCATTGACTGGCATCAGCATTGTTGGTCTAGACCTTGTGAGATCACTCTACTAAGTACACTGCTAAGATAGATGTATGATATGCCATTTCCAAGCCTTTGCGCTTGTATCACTCACCCTGATAAAACTTCGCCACGTTTTAGCAATGGTCAAACTTTCCTCGCCTATGCTACTAAGAGGAAGCGCCAACCTCTGGCTCAAACGAGAATTTATCAGCGTACGCTTCACCAAGCAAAGCAAAGCAACGACTTTCCCGACATCGTCACACATGCCTACAGGTGCGCATACGACGACCGCGATCTTTCACCAATGGAAATTGGTCTCATGACGAAGCACTTGATCAATATCCAGACTCTGGCCGACCTCGATCTCTTTCTCACTGACATCGTCCGACGGAGCATTAGTAACACTCATTGAGACACGCGTCATCTGTGCGCCCGCTATGGAACAATCTGATATTGAGTGACATTGCAAAAATGACAGGAGTTCCGTGATGATAATGCCACCACCTATCAGTAGAAGCCAGCCGCTCCGGAAGACTGCATTGGTAGGCGTGATCGGATATGGATCCTTTGATTAGAACTGGTAATCTTGCTTGTGGGCCGAGAGAGATGGCCATGTCGGCTCCTTTATGAAACAATAGCTCAAGTCCCAGCGTCGTGTGTGCTGCATCCTTTGTCACAGCTCACGAGCCTATAGTATGTGTCTTGCTCTTCTACAAATCGTCAGCTCCTATCCAAGCCGCGTCGCTATACATCGCCTTCGCTGGCGTCGCCGTTGAGATCATAGAAAAGGGACGATTGTCCTGTGATCGAAGAGAATTAAATGTTGGCAAACACACACAGACATGTTGAGCCGGGGCTGCCCCCCCAGTAGATTTCATTTATCTTGACACGAATAATTGTAGGAGTAATATTTGTGATCTCAGCCCGCTGAGATCTTACCCTCAATATACGAGCGGCACGAGTTGGTTAAGTCAAAAACCTACACGGCTTTTGTGGCCTGAAGCCAAGCTTCGTAACCGAAGGCCTTTTTTGTACCCATACCCGACGTGACATCAGCAGCCTACCATGCGGATGACAGCCATGAGAACGTGTGTGATCAGAACAGCTCATAGGCATTTGGGCTCAGAACGAGCACCCTCATAAGAACTAGAATGAAGGCAGCAACTGTTAAACAGAGCACCAAATCTACCAATCTGTTTCTGGGATGAGGCATCGAAGCTGTTATTTCGATACAACATTAACGCAATAATGGATTGCAGTAACCTCTAAAGCAGGAAAAGTGGAGCGGTACATCTGTGTGTCAACATGTAGATTGAGTGTGACTGGTTGGTCAGCCACGATAGAACATTGTTCTTGCTCGAGAACAGGAAGACCACAGGTATATTGTAAGAGGCCAGGATTCCAAACCTCCAAATGAAGTGGGCCATAAGCTCTTGAAAACGGTTTCTCGTACCACCGCATTTGATGTTTCGGGTACAGAGTCGTGTGGCCGACTTCAAGGAAAACGACGTTTAAAATTGGCGACCGTTGCAATGTGGAAGCTCTGCTTGAAGTTCGGGGCGTGGCTTATCAGAAAAGGAAGCGGTCTGGCATAACAAGTGCCAATGATGCTGAGGCGCATCCAAAGCTTGACCCTGCACAACGTGCCATTCGCGAACAGAAGGTATCTGAACTAAGTCAAAAAAACAGATAGAGCGATAGCTGTCGGTCAGACGGAAATGCCAGGTTAAGATCATGATCAACCATACATACAAACAGTGCCGTCACGCTGCCGACTGTCCCAGCAACGCACACCCAACAGCTGTCGCATACCATCTCTTAAGTAATCCAACTCACCCGAAGTGTAATACCTGAGTAGTCTCATGGAAGGAATTTTATCAATATGTCCATTGCCATTTTCCAATTTCCATCGTTGGTGAGCATAGTCGTGTCCAGAGTCAAAATTCTTTCCGACTATCCCCTACATTTGTGAGATTGTGACGTTTTCCGATGCCTCGCCGTAGCCCCATTGAGACGGGATGCCAACGTCTCCTTTGATCTCTGCCCAGAAGGTCTTGACCATAGAGGCGATGTCTTCTGACGAGCAGTACAGATGTACCAACCAAATTATGAAACTCAGATACGGAAAGTAGGAGAGCAGCATTCTGATAAGTAGCGAGCGGCCACATGAGGAGTTGTGTGCCCTTGTTCATCGATGGTGGTTGAATACGACAACCTGAAGGAGTAGAGACTTCGAAAGCAAGTAGGAGCGCAACATGGCTTATAGAGGGTGCATCTATAGATGTTAAAGCGGTAAGATTGAAGTTGAAGACGGCCTTATGTCCGACCAATGTGATGGGAACACTTCGTTGTACCTCAAATTGGATGAGCCGTGTTGCAAATTTAGGACACTCTTTGGTTGAGAATGCATGTCAAAATCTGGCCAAGAGGAAACGGTCTCGTGTCTCGTCAAGTTGAGCAAGCTTTCGGGTACCGCTACTCCGACAGATATGTGTATAGCGCAGAGCCTCCATGTTCAGTGCTTGAGGAGCCCAGTGCAGCCACGATCACGTGGATCATCTGGGGTGATTTATGCAGGAAGAACTCATCACAAGTATACTCATTACCGCATTGAGCCATAGTATATGGCGAGAGACACCATTGTGATTCAGCACCTGCGAACCTTCCAACATCCGACAGCCCGCTCAGAATTGATGTAATGAAGTGCAGGATGTGTTTCTACACTTGATCCTCTGACCCAACTGCTCTCGCTTGCTCTGCATCGACCGTCTGCTTCAATACCCCCATCTCGCTCGTTCGCTTGTCCCTCAAACGGTTAGTCTCCATCACCAGAAATCATGAGTACTTTTTATCATAATCAAATCGACGGTCGATGAGTATTCTTACGTCGTTAACAGCTTCATCCCGACAGCATTGAATCACTTCTATTTCTAAAATTATGTAGGGAGATGAACGCTCATGATCTGGAGCATCCATCCACTCTCGTAATATATAATAAAACAATTTTTGCGGACTTCATAGACAGAATAAATGTAAACAGATAAATACGCTACAAAAGTTTTAGATGATACTGGCACAGACTCGGCCAAACCTATAGAAAGATGCTGTCAGCCAGGGTCTCCCTCACAACTATGCTTGAAAATCGGTGCTTTTGGAGACCACACTCATGAAATTTGGTGATGTATACCCATTACCGTATATAGGCATTGGCTAGAACATGAGTATAACGATGGAGATGGTGATAGTAATAGTGATAGTGATAGTGATTGCAAGTTCAATACGGAATTTACACGCCATCTTGTCAGCGGCCATTAGTCTTTGGTCACCTCGTGCCCCTGTTACTCTGAACCGCTGGACTCGCCGGCGATCGGCTCAAGACCAACACAGGTAACGATAGCCATCTCAAGGTCGCCTCCGTAGCGAACGAGTCTCACCGATTGTAAGTCGTAAAGATTAGAGTAAACACGGATGACGATATTGGAGTGAAGTAAAGGAAGGGAGACTGGTCACCGTATCGCCTGACAGCTTCGGCTCGCCACCCAGGACGGGTCACATTTCAACGTTCAAAGATGAAGCTGACTGCAACAGGCTCTGTAGACATTGCGGAAAGAGCGACCGTGAAGATCAACAAGGAACTAGAGGGATCGCTGCAAATTTCGAGAAGGGCATTAGCTTCAGGATCGGGAGTAGTCAGTCCAAGGAGGTGGCGTAGAGTCGTGAAGTCTCTACGGACCACAAGAGGCCACCTGCGACGTAAACTAGCAGGGTGTGGGCAGGAGATGCAACAGTAGCCAGTTGCCTACTGGTCGCATCAACGATAAAGACAACAAAACCCTTATTGTTGCATTCATTCAAATAAGGGACGCCTGTAGTCCCTGAAAATGGGTAAGTATGGCTAGCGGTTGTAGACGTGCGTCATGTGCCTTTCAAGAGATTCCAAGTATATTTCCAATGACATAAGTGCTCAAAGTAAAGATCAAACAAACGATGGCCGTAACCGTTACAGTCTGCTTGTGACCGAGGTAGTTCATACCCATTTGTGTGCCTAGATGGGAGAGCAAGTGTCTGTCGAGGAGCGCATTGCCGGAAGGATCGACTGACAGAATTGCATGAATCTGCGGCCACCCACTAGATCCCGCGTGGTCTGCCTTAGGCAAATGGGGAAAGTCAATCACAATTACGTGAGGCTCCCTCTCTGAGCCTGGTAAGTTGAGATATGTCTAAGCGCCTTGCCCTACGTTCTCCTGCAAAATGGGTTTTTACTATTTAAGTCCCCTCTTTATAGAGAGAAAGTAGGATTGGCAGTTGTATGCAGCCCAGGCAAGCAGCAGTTTCCGACGTAGGAGCGTTCATCACCTGCAGCAAAAGTCCTATTACATCACCTCCCGCAAGCTAATCATACAGATCTTCTTTGCAGTGGTTACCATACGCGCTCTTTCTTCAACTGAACTTCGCAGATGCTAGCATATACATGCGTTTTAATCCTTTGAAAAGATTAGTCCAGACCTCACCATCATTTTCAGTCGCACCATTTAAGATGATGATCGATTCGGCAATCGCTACACTGCTCCAGCTGGACCCTGACAACACCACAGTCTCCAGTGCAGGTGGTGGCGGCATGTCCAGTGCATCAACCTCCAAGATAACCACAAAGCTAGATGATGGCTCGACGATGCAGTATTTCATGAAGACCGGCAAAGGTCGCGACGCGGAGATCATGTTCGAGGGCGAGCACGCCTCGTTGAAGGCTCTCCACAATGCTGTGCCGACGCTCTGCCCGCAATCGTTTGGGCATGGCAAACTGCAAGACTCGCCTGGTCGCAGTTTTCTAGTCACAGATTTCCTCGATCTCTCTGGACGTTTCAGCATGATGGGCGGCGGCAGCAGTGGCGGCATGACACTGGCAGAGAAGCTTGCAAAGCTGCACACCACGCCTGCGCCTATTCCTGATGGCTACGACAAGCCGCAGTTTGGATTCCCTGCGACCACTTGCTGTGGCGACACGCCGCAGGACAACTCATACTCGTCCTCATGGGCGGATTTCTACGCCAACAGGCGCCTACGGTTCATTGCCAAGCAGTCGCGATCGTCGAATGGTGCAGATAGGGATCTTGACAACCTCATCGAAAGGACGTGCGAGGAGGTCATACCAAGGTTGATAGGTGATAAGCATTTGAATGGTGGCAATGGTGTCATTCCCGTGGCAGTGCATGGGGACCTTTGGAGCGGGAATGCTAGTAAAGGGAAGCTGCCTGGGATGACCGAGGCAGAGGATGTGGTCTACGACTCTAGTGCTTGCTATGCACACTCGGAGTTTGAGTTGGGCATCATGAAGATGTAAGTGGTTGATCCAATGACATCTAATTTGCGCGTAATCAGTAGATTGGTTCGCTAATGCACGTCAGGTTTGGTGGCTTTGGTGGCTCATTTTTACGAGAGTATCACAAACTCAACCCGAAGACTGAACCAGAAGAGGAGTACCAGGACAGAGTTGCTTTATATGAACTCTATCATCATCTAAACCATCACGCATTATTCGGTGGAGGGTACCGAAGCGGTGCAGTGCACATCATGCAAAGTCTGATCAGAAAGTATGGCGGGAAAGGCAAGACAGAACTATAGAGTATTGACAGCTTTAACATTGTCTACCACAAGTATCAGATATTTCTCAGTTGTCGATCAGGAGGTACGTCAGGTAGAGATGTAAGATTGGGAAGCTGTATATGTATGGCGATGAATACCAATATCAGGGCAAGAGGGCACTTAACCCAGATTAGTATTCGGAAGCAACAAAGATTAGACCAGCTTCACGCTTCCACGATCGAACGCTGAGAACTTCATTCTCCTGGTAGAAGCGTAGTGCGGACTATGCAAGGATCACCGGTAGGGCAGACTTCTACCCTATCCAATTGCTTGTCAAAAGGCCCTGCAGGACCACTAACCCACATGGCCAGGCCATCGATGGGCAATAACGGAGGGTAGCTTTGCCTTTTGTCGTCATTCGCGTACTGTTTGTCACCCCAGTGGCCAACGAAATCCAAGTACTTCACCGGTGTGCTGGAGACGTCTTGTGTCAGCGTCAAACCTCCGGTAACGCAAGGATTAAACACATCTGACTGGTAACACCTACCTGTCATCATAAGCCTGGAAGGTCTTACTGCCGGCATCGAAAGTGTAGAAGTAAGCAGAAGCGACGGGATCCCATTCAATACCTTTGTCGGTCGTATCCACGACAATGCCTCCGGGGAAGAGAACGTTGGGGATTGCATGATTGTGCTTTCCTGTCGTTGCGTAGTTGGCGTGTGTGCCGTTGGCTGAATAGACCACCGGCTGCAAAGAAATACAAAGTCAACACTGTGCAGGCCTGACACATGCCTACCAAGGGGGTGGGTCGACCTACCCTTTTTCCGTCCGCGAACTTCTCTACGGCATTGTATTCGAAGGCTTCTCCGAAAGTGTGTTGACTGTACCATATTGAATGTGGCTCTTCGTTGACAAATCTTACCATCGTGTGCTCCCAGTCGCCAACATGATTGCCGATGTTGAACTGGTCAAGATAGTATCCTCCATAGTTAAACGCATAAAAGTACATGTAGTAGGCGTCAACAGTGCCATTGGAATGATCGTGAACAATGACAGCACAGCTCTTAGCACCGTCAGTGATACCGCCACCGCTAGGCTTGACGCCTTCTAGCCATGCTGGGCCCGTGGTTGGATCGATTATTGATGTAAGAAATACATCCTCGCCACCCTCTTGGTTTAGATCGCTTAGGTTGTCAAGTGTGAGAGGGTTTGGCGCAGACGTGATGTCGTCGTACGAATGTTTAGCTTTAGTATTCGCCAATTGAGCCCCAATATCTGAAGGCATGTACTTCTCATTCGAATAGAGGTAGACCAGTGGAGCGTATCCGACCACGTAATCCGGCACACCACTGGGAGCTCGCTTCCTCTTGTATGGGGCAGCTTGGGTGGCGCTTGAAATACCGGCCAGAATGATGAGATAATCGACAAGTCCAGGCATTTCGTCGTACTCTGCGTAGTTGATCTATTAAATCAGAAGTGAAATGCCAAGAGGTAGTTGGTATTGACAGGCAGAGACAGTGAGAGGCGATTAGGACTGCATTCCGGGTCAATGCTAGGGAGATGCGCTATGGCAAAGCAAGAAAGAATGACAAAAAGGCTAGACTTTAAGTGACGACGCGAGAGATGATACTTGACGAGACTCGTTCTAACAGCGGAGCAGCGCCGTGTACATGATGATACACCCATCCCCAGGGCAATGGAGCCCAACTTAGGCATGACCTTGGAACTATTCTACAAGGAAGAGCGCCGGAGAGAACGTGAGCTTCCGCTAGCATATCAGACTAACATCTCTGGTCCAGTCTGGCAGTACTCCGAGGCACGCAAAGATGATCTTCCAACTACAGGAGAAGCCGCCGATAACGACACATGCCGGCTGACCTGTTGAAGACTTGGGGTGCAGGTTGCCAGAGTACTGATAGGTGTCGGTGTCAAGGATGTCGTGGAGAAGTAGCCTCATTTAGATGGAACGTGAAATACATCTGCAGCGCTCAAAGGCCATATTGCTTAGGCTTCATGAGAGGTGTGGCTTGACGTCGATCGCCGAGGTTTCCATCCGGTAGTCAAAAGAACACGCTTCAGCCAGACCCATGGTGATTGGTGAATTCAATTAAGGGAGGAGAAGCAAGCCGGGATGTTGTTATGGGAAGTGTTTGACCAGCGGGCGGACATCGCAGGGGGCTGCAGCGGCGTCATTTCCACAAATGGCAAAGTGCGGGGATGTGCAGGCACATCTGACCCTTGCAGCGTCAAGGACATCTAGTCATTTCATGTAGGTGGTGGTGATCACACTGCAAACAGCGAGCCAAATTGACAGCTTTTCCATGGATCACAAGCATCGCAATGGCAGCAGACAGCGTCTAATTCTGCACCTCCAGAAGACGTAAGACAAGTAGACGGCAGTCTATAGAAACTAAGTGTGCTTCGAAAGGTATCATATCTGCAATTGGTAATCGACCATATAACGGGTCTATACGCCATATCTCGGGTTTTATGTTGATAGTATGTGTCAAGTTGCCATGTTCATATCGCGCTAGAATTGTCCTTGGCTTGATCATGCGTGACGCCTTGCTGTTGTGCTCATCAAAGTGATCTTCTTACCCTTTTTGCCTTTCTTTCCGCGACTTGCAGGCTGCTTCTCTCCAGCCTCCAAAGTCATGCTCTCTGCTTGAGCAGCAAGCGTCTGTTCTTCGAGAATATCTTTCTCCCATCCCTGTAGCCAGCCGTCATCGTGCAGCTCTGAGTCCTTTGGTAATGCGGCATTAAAGTCTGGTGAAGACGGCGCGACGGCGGTCGTGCCCCAAACCGTTCTGTTTGCCGTTGGTGAAGTCGATGGCGACGCCAGGCTAGCAAAGCCACTCGTGGAACGTCGATTTTGCCAGGGAGGGGTCGCGCCGAAAGCGCCATCCTCCAATGTTTGATTCTCAACGTCAACAACGCTTGGGTCAACACCGAGACCTGGCAAGCCCTCACTAGAGAATAAGTCGTCAGGGATACTAGGCCGCTTTCGTCTAACAGCAGCGTATTCTCTTTCTGCTTGCTTCTCTATTCTGACTCGATCTTTTTCTTCTCTGGCTTCTTTTTCCTCGTTCCTTCTCCGTCTCCTTTCTGTCATTGGTTGGAATTCTCTCAATACTTCAGGATTGACTGTGTCCGTCCAGTCACATTCGAGGAAACCCACTTCGCAACCATATGGGAGATGTGACAGGTATTTGACGCGTTTTTTCAATTCATCGTCAACAATGTGCCCACTAGACACTCGCTCGACCCGGGGAAGGATGGATGAAGGGAAATTGTTGTAAGATCCAAAGGCAGACTTCAGTATGCGGATATCTAGCGACGAGAGGTAATAGTGTTGGAGAGCATGATAGAACAAGTATTCGTTGGGCTGCGGCTTCTCCAACTGGCGTTGGCGCATTTCGTGAATGGTACGTGGAATATATGATCCACTTGTGGGCTGGTTCTGGGCCTCGGCGGCCGTTGCATCAACAGGCGCAGCGTTCTCCGTCATTATAGGTGCTTGTGGCGTCTCTGATTGCTTTTGCAGATACATTTGAGGGATGTTCGACTCGTCTTCGTTATACTGAATCGGTGGACGTGCTGATCTGACTTCTTGCTCAGGCTTCTTCGGCTGTAAAGGCGGATTCCCAATACCCTTGACCTTCTCTTTGTGCTCGTTGAGCATCCGCACGGCGCGACGTGTCCATTGCGTATCCTCTCCAAACATCAGCTCATCCTCCTTCTCAAGCTTCTCGATTGTATCGATAGCTTCATTGTACTGAGACAATATGTAGTCCTCGCTGCCTTTCATGATTCTGGCATAGTCCATCACCTCCGCTGCAAAGTACCAGGGGATGTGCTCGCCCTTAGCAATGGGATCGGCGCTTTCACGTGGCATGGCAAGTGTCTCACCAGGCTTTCGCCTGACTAGTCGCAATACTACGTCAGCACCCTCACTAGGTCGATCCCACTCTTGTCCAGCGTACATCCTGACTGGGCGCGTCTCAGATATGTAGATACTGTCCTCGCAGATGGGACACTTCTTCCATCTAGCCTTCTTCTCCGGCCCAGATGTATCTTCGTCTTCTGAATGCATGTATCGTATGAGACAGGGTAGACAGAACATGTGGCCGCACTTAGCCATGCGTGGGGCGGTGGGCTCGCCAAGGCAGATTGGGCAAGAGGCAGATTGCGTCTTGGATGAGGCGATGATTTGGAGGACTGAGTTCCAGTCCAGATGCACCTCAGCATCCTCAGACTGAGCTCTATAGTCACCTCTCGGGTCAACAATAAAGCGATAGTTTGCATGGATGTATCTGCGAGCTGTCAGCTTTATGGGGCTTCTGATATGTTGAAGGAGCCAATCTCACCTCGCCTTGTCCACAGCATGATAACCACTTCCTAAACCCCACGTTGGATTCCTTCTGAAGCCCCTGCCACCACCATGTCCTGGCCGTCTGTGATCATGGTTTGGTCGAGGCGGAAGGCTAAATTGCATCAGATGAGTAATGCTCTGCTGGCCTCGGCGACCGTGTGGGTTCTGCATGCTGTACATCTCGGCATCTGCATCCTCATCCAGGGACTTGAACCGTTTCCCGTTCTTGTGCTTGGGTTTGCTTATTTGGATGTTGCGCGGCGCGGAGTTCTTCGAGGAGGTAGCGCCAGTGCTGCCGGAGCGGCGAGAGCCTCCGTCGTTTGAGAAGAACTGCTGTGTTGCCGACGCCGCTGGGGAAACTTGAGCAGCACTAGAACTGGATTTGGCGGATGAGACTGCAGCTTTCGAAGTCACCAACGGCAGGTTGGACATTGTTGCCGCAGATGTAGTTGTAGACTAGGAGGCGGTTCGATCGGCCAGGACCCTGCGTGACATTCGGGGTGCCGATGCTTGACAGGAATGGGGACAATAGGAGGGCTGTTTCGGATGCAATGTTGAGGTGTGATAACACTCGTTGCGTTCGAGACAACCCATGCGGGAGGTCTGTGGAAGAGCAAAGCAGAGGCAAAGCGCTGCCACCTGCGTCGTTGCTTGGAGATGAGTAAGTCGAGTCGGGGTGACGTTTGGCGGGGACATCGACGTCGGAACTTGCCGGTTGGAGCAGTGAGCCACTCACGGCTCCAACTGTTGCCACGACTCCATAGAGACTACAGCTCTGCAAAAACCACCGTTTTAGGATAGATAAGCCGCTGCACTATCCTCTTCACCCCGAGTATCCCTAGTGCAGGTTGTACCTACACTACACAATGCTGATCCAAGAGTCTCACAAGGATGTGCCGACCAAACATGGCGGCGATATGAGAATGTGAGCAGCCATCGGCAGCCCCGCGCCAACCCTTTTTGTCGTTGTTGTGAGTCTGATTGCGTATATAGCTTCATATTCCATCCTACTATCCCAAACTACCCAAAGGCCAAATTCCCTGGCGTAGTAGTCTTTAGTGAGATCTACCAAGGTAAGACACACCCACACGCGACCATTAGAAAGGCCTCAGTGCCCGATCTGCTTTCTCCATGCGGCTTGTCAACAAGATTACCATTCTTGCCAAGCCGCCCTTATCACAACGTTGACTCAAGGAGTGCGATATCTGACAGGCATCTTCAGTCACTGGGCCAGTACAACGCTTCGCTCGTCAAATCGCATCCCACGGCTACATTGTGGCAGCACCATCATCCTACCATGAGTTCACCGGCCCAGAGGCATTAGCATACGATGGTCCCGGAACCGATGCAGGTAACGAGTATAAGATCAAGAAGAAAGTGTCGGCATACGACGAGGACTCAACTCTCTCTATAGACGCGCTCATCGGGCTTGAGACCTGCAATGGCAGGATTGGAGCTACAGGAATGTGCCTTGGCGGCCACCTAGCCTACAGATGTGCGCTGGACCCAAGGATCAGAGCTGCCGTATGCTACTTCGCAACCGATATTCACCTACGCAGTCTGGGTGAGGGCAAGAACGACGATTCTCTAGCCAGAGCCGGTGATATCAAGGGAGAATTGGTCATGATCTTTGGGTAACATCTACCGCCTTCATGCATTTTGCTTCCATATGCTGATGCTATATACAGGAAGAAAGACACACATGTCGATAGACAAGGACGCACCAAGATCCGCGAAGCTCTTGATGATGCTGGCGTAACTTTCTCATTCTACGAGGTCGCCTGGGCTCAGCACGCCTTCATCCGAGATGAGCTTTCCAAAGGGCGATACGATCCTGCCATTGCCGGTATCTGTTTCCAGATGCTGCTCGAGTTGTTTGGGAGAACACTGGATGGCGATCTAGGACCACGTTACGATGGCACTCATGAAGTCGAGGATGTCTGCTGAAAGTGTCGAAGACTCAACCACGAGCCATTCTCTGAGACTGTCTTGTCGCTTGACTCAGGTGGGTGGGTCGAAGATTTTGCCTGGATTCACGATCCAATCTGGGTCAAGAGCAGACTTGATCTTATGCATTATGCCGATCGTATCCAAGCCTAGTTCTTTTACCAGGCTTGTCTTCTTACCAATCCCGATGCCATGTTCACCCTAAGTTCTCGACATCAGCATGTATTCACTTGCAATCACGAATGCTAGGGCTGGGATACTTACCGTACAGGTGCCCTCCATTTCCAATGCTCGATCAACCATCCTGTACACGCACTCTTCCACCTTCTTCCTCTCCTCTGGGTTCTTCGCGTTATACATGATACTTTCATGGAAATTGCCATCTCCAATATGTCCAAGGATACTGGCGAACAATCCTAGGTCATCCATTTCCTTCTTACTGACTTCGATGATGTCTGGCAAGCGACTGATTGGTACTGCAACATCCGTGCTCCACACTTCATCGCCATCTCTCTTGAGCGCAAGCATGCTCCACAGACTTTCTTTCCGAGCACTCCAGAGGGCTTTCCCCTCCTCCTCTGATTTCGCAAACTCAAAGTCACCACCGTGAAATTCCTTACTGATACCTCGAACTTGAGCAATGTGCTCCTTGACTGCGGAGGGTGTGCCAGAGAATTTGAAGAAGAGCGTAGGAGATTCTACCCACTTTTTGGCGGATGCACCAGCACGATTGATCACTGACATTTGAACTTCATCCATGACTTCCATTGCAGCAACGGGGACACCGGTACGCAAAACTTTCGAGGCAGTGGCGGCAGCGTCGCGTATCGTAGGGAAGTTCGCGACCGCAACTGAAGTCTCTTGTGGAATGACTGCCAGTTTCAGGGTGGCCTCGGTAACTAGGCCAAGAGTGCCTTCTGAACCGATGAAGAGACCAGTAAGGTTGTACCCAGCGGCCGTCTTCCTAGGTCGCTTGCGAGTTTTGATCACCGTCCCATCTGCCAATACAACAGTCAAATTGACAACCCAGTCTTTCATGGTGCCGTACCGAACAGCGTTCGTACCAGAGCAACTTGTCCCAATCATACCGCCGATCATTGCGCTTGGCCCAGGATCTACTGGGAAAAAGAGACCAGAATCCTTGATTTTTTCGTTAAGAGCCATCCAGCCAAGAGCGGGTTGTACTGTGACGTCCATGTCATCGGGTCTCAGCTCCAAAACCTTATCCATAAACGCGAAATCGACGCTGACACCTCCATATGGAGCAGAAAAGTTTGCTTCGAGGCTGGAACCGCCTGAATACGGAATAATTGGTATCTTGTACTTGTGGCAAAACTTGACGATTTGGCTAACCTCATTGGTGTTCTTTGGGTACGCGACAGCGACAGGCAATTGTTCTATGTTGATAGAGCTCCATTCTGAGTATCCGTGACGGTGCAGTTCTTCGTCGTCAGTAGTAATTGAATCTTCGCCAAGTTGTTCTTGAATCCCCTTAATCGCCTTCTCTAAAGTAGCTTTGTCGGCATATGATGGCTTCTTTGGAGCCTCTAATTTAGCTGGAGATAATTTAGAGTATGAGGAACTATCTTTGATCCCATAAAGGTAGGTCAAGCTTCCAGTAAAGGCTGCAAATAGAAGCACTCGTCCTGTTGTCCAGAAGGCTCCTTGCGCATTAGTTGCTTGAGGTGCAGGAGATGGCTGTGATTGAGTAGACTGCCATCTTCGTGCTGCAAGGCGAGGTGGCGTGGTAGCGCAGCGTCGCGAAACCAGCTGACTTGTCGTCCGGGTTGCCGTTCTCAGAGACATAGCCAATTAGTTTGATGGTACCTTGAGATTTCACACGATCGCCTTCAAGATGGAAAAGGTGTGATACCAATGGCGTGCACGTTCGCCGACAACGGAATTGCATACAGCTTCTATCTCTGACGGCATCTTCGTTGGGTATTAGGTGCTTGATAGGGAAAGGTCATACGCCGATGATTATATAAGCTAAGGCGACTGCGCCAAACTCTCCTATCATGTGAGACATGAGCTGCTACAATGCAATGCTGAAGGAAGCGCGCCAAAACAATATTGTACAACCTTACTTGCGCTCTGAGCAAATGAATCTAGGGTTAGAGGCTCTGATAAATCTTTCAGTCTTGAGGGTGACCCGTGAATAGCCAGGGGTCGTCTAGTAGCTCTTTTGCCGTACTTCTGTCCTCTAGTATCCATCTAGTCATCCTCTTCACAAACTTCAAAAACTTCTCCTTCTCCTGTCCCTTGATTTGGCTAATGGAGTTTTCTAAAGTAAGATCCGATGGAACTAATGCTTTGTTCCTGAGATTGCCTTGGTGGGTAAGTTAGCGAAGTCCATGCTTTCACCAGCGATCACGTACCGTCTGAAGAGTAGAACGCAGATGTGCGTTGGCCATGGAACAGTTCCGAAGGTTGAGGCCCCAGCAATGCGGCCAGCTGCGCTAGATGAAGCTGATCATCATGATCACCAGTACTATCGGGACTTGGCTGTTCAAACAGTCCTCTGCCTTCCAAAAGATCCCACAACTATGAGGTTTTGGCGTTAGCACCAGTATCGAAAGCACTATCGTCTATCCGAAACCCTTACCATGACTCACAAATTCCAAATGTCTCCTGGGTAATTGTAGCCAACGTCTGGTAAGATTTCTAGTGCACGATAGAAATCTGCCTGTATGCAACCAGAATGTGGAGCCTCCCCAGAGACAGCAAAATCATAATCAGTGATTTGGATAGTGCCGTTTGGTCTAGCCAGCTTGCCGTAGTCGTTCCGCGACAGGTGGTTTGTACGTCCGTTCATATGTTTTTGAGGGAGTGTGTCATTGTACTCCGCTTGAACAGCTCAGTCTACGATCGAGGGTTCTTCAATTCAAACCAGAATGTTGTGCGGTTTCAAATCTACCACTAAGTCAGCGGTCGATTGGTCAAGAGTAATGGCTGGTCTGCACCAATACCCGTGTGTATGACATGACACTCAGAATGGAGGTAGTCAACGCCGTGCAGAATCATTTGTACGATGGTTTTGAGGATCTCCGTGGGTACCACACGACCAACATAGCGCTGACGGTAGAGCCATAAAGGCTCTCGAAGAAGTTCGAATACCATGCAAACATGTGAACCGTTCGACCCCTCGATAGTGGAAGAATCCATCATTTCTCTTACAAAATGCCATCCCTTGTACTGAGGATTTGCGGAGATGTGCTCCGATATCTTGAGTTCACTCCCGATATCATTTTTGCGTGAATAACGGCTTATAGAGTTGATCTTTATAGCGACATATCGCTCCTTCAGCCATCGCCATCTATCTCGTTATCAATATATTCAAAAGGGAAAGAATTACTTACGAAGTGGCTCACTATTAAAAGTCCCCAGCTCACCATACTATAGAGCTAGGCCCATAGCCAAGTTTCGTTACAAATTGGTACCTATTGTAGAATACTTGGCCAAATCTAGCTGAATGAAAATGCCCAGGGTTGTAGTGTGGCGTCTTCTCCTCTCCAAGTAGCAATGAGGCGCTGATTCCTGGTGCTAAGACTTTTGAAAGAGGTTGTGGTTGATGCTGAAGAAGTGACACTGACCACCTCGTCAAAAATCTGGATATCATTACACGATGCCTACTTCCTCTGCAGCCAAGCATAACAACTCAAAAATAGTGCAATCCTAATACAAAGCTTGCCAAGGCGTTGCTAGACCTGTCGAGATCGATAGAAGCGATAGTAGATGTTTCCTTTTCACCTTCTTCGTTTGATCATGATAAACATACTCATGTTTCCCAAAATACGATTTTCTAGATAGAAGTCTTTCTTCGTAGTTGTAGACGTAGAACGATAACACAAATTGTTATACATCCAAAGTAGAGCAGTAGAGAGCGCCGTAATCTCCGAATTAGCCCTGCCCCTGGGCAGCGCATGCTTTAGGCTCGGTTTCGATTCATCATTTGGGTGACGCCCCTCCTTATAATCATCCATCCATCCATTCGAAGGTTTGTAATTCAAAAGGCAGGTAGATCGCTATAAACGGTCTCAGCGTATGCTCTGTCTATTCGGCTTTGCACAGTGCCCAAGCACGCCCATATAGCTGCTTTACGGGTAGTCATAGGCAACTCCCGAGGACGAATAGCTTCATACACATCAAAAAGAGGAAGCATTATAGTGATCATACACTAGAACGTGCAGTCAACAAAGAACTCAGACGCTCAACTTTCAACAAGGGTAGGTCTTTCTCGTTAGAAGAGTGAGTACAAATGGATTTGGGATACAAGATCCTCACCGATGAAATCATCAGGATTGTAGCAAGTCCATATCCTATACAACTTAAGGTAGGTATTTGGAGAACGAAATCTTTTAAAGGTCATCTAACCTAATCTTCAACAGACTCTACGTATAATACTGCTTTCAAAGTGCGACTCGGTAGATGTCATTCGGTGGACTGCTTCAAATTCATGCAAATTTACTACTTTGGCAAGCCGGGTGCTCGAGGCACTGCCGCGATGGCCATACGTCCTCGACATCGTCACGAAATTGTGTACGTTTGATAGATCCATGGGACTGTTGCTGGTCGAAGTTAACTATCCAACAGGTGCTGATGTTAAGATACGAAATGCCTTCCTTGAAATCAGGCCATGCTTCCTAGCCGATATCGTGAAGCGAGCTGTCGAAGCTGAAAAGTTGCAGCCGACATATCTTCAAGCATCCATAGCACTGCTCTCTCGTCCACTCCCTCCAGAAGTATCCCTTCCAGCAGATGCCCAATCTCTCTTCACCAAACTCTTCAGTGATGCAGCAGAGAATCCTAGCCCTGCAAGTCTAAAATCCGCGTACACCATCTTAAACAATAGCCCATACGAGCTGTACAGCTTGCTTTCTGAAGAGAGCTTATCCAAATCGGAAGACTGTTTCGATGCAATCTTGCGCGACGATCGTCCAGCCTCACAATGTCTAAAATTGTATTGCTTGGCCATCAGCCACTTACTCACGACCGCGTTTGACCAAGAAGACCTGAAGGTTTTGAGCGCAAGTAGCTTCGACACCCAAGACTTGTTATCGAGTTCAGCGGGAACACGCCCGAATTGGAAGCCAGACACCTTCCGAAAGCTCTTTAGCAATCAGAAGGGAGCAACAACACTTCAACTGCTGACATTCCGAGCATACAGCGCATGTAGGCAAGCTGAAGATAAGCTTCAAGAGGAGAACCTCGAGTGTTTACAATTAGTCAATCAGCTAGTCCTTGCTATACCTAGACTACAGAGGCGACAATATGCTGCAACAAATATAATCAAGACCTTTATTGCGAAGATATTAGCAAAGGTCCAGGATTCAAGCATTTCGTTCATCCATCGCGCCTCAGCTTTATACTTCGCTGGTCAAGTCGTCGGCCTCGACCACAAACAGCCTGATATCGAGGATAGCCTGAGAGTAATCTTGAGCGCACCACAATTTCTACTTCAACCTGAGTCATTACTGGACACAGCTTATCTCTTAGAGACATTTGATGCCATCCTGGAAGGAGACATTATCTCACAGCTGATGTCAAACATCCTTAATTCGTTAGGAACGCCAGACTTGAGCTACAGCAATTTCTCGTGGGCACCAAACAATTGTCTTGGAGCCCTTGAAAGACTGGAATATCTGTCACAAACAAACCCTGCCGTTCTCGAAGGTGTGGCAAAAATGCTGGAGGGAGGGCAGACAGAAGGTACGTTGCAGGCGATTGTGATATCGTTAAAGACCCCTTTGCAACAGTATTCCAACTGCAAGCCGGGACTCTGCAAGCCTATGCAATTTGAACAATTCGCGAGCGTGGCCAAAGCGACAGCTTCATTATGTCTGAAATTTTCTTTCAGAGCTAGCCCATGCGGTAACCCTGCTGTTATAGACATGCTTGTGGAGATTCTTGCATCCAGCTCACAGATCCCAGCAGCATGTAATCACAGGAAGAAAAGATCGTATGCCAACACACCAAGTGAGCTTGACAATGTAGAAAGTAGAGATGATACTGAAGGATCAGATTGGAGGGCGAAGACGAGTAGTTATGTTGCGAAAAGCAACCAGACGAATACTAAAGGGCTGATCGACATGTTCGCAGAGGCTTGTCGAGACCTCGAGACAAGGTGTGAGTCCATAGAGGCACCACTGCAACTAGAGCGACTTCTGTGTAAGGACTTGAAGACTCGAAATGACGGCCTTCATGGAGACATTCAGATACTCCAAAGGGACAAAGCCGATCTCAATATTGCCTGCAATGCGATGAAGGAAGAGGCAAACCAGCTCGTCTATGACCTATCCGAAGTTCAGGGCACGAATGGAGACCTGCACCATCAAATTACGCAGCTTGAAGAAAAACATAGCAATTTGCGGGAGGAGACTGATCGCGAGCTTGATCTGCTCAAAGGATCGTACAACAAAGCACTTCTGGAACAACACGCCATGGTTGTGGATCAGCAAGAGCAAATGGGAAGGCTGGCGGTCCAATGTAAGACAGGTGATAAGCAGCTCCAGCTGGCTGTAGCTGAGTCTAAGAGACTCAAAACTGAACTTGATATTGCTCTAAGTTCAAGTTCCGAGCTACAGTCTGAATTTCACATCCTCAAAAGTGCTGTAGATGATGAGAGGATGATAGCAAAGGAGACCAGAGAGATCATGCAGTATCTCGCCAGAAACAGATCTCAGCTTGAAGCCAAGCTCGAACGTTCGAAGCAAGAAATGGACCAACAGAAAGTGGCCCATGCCCAGGAAATCTCGAAGATCCAAGGGCAAACAGCTGCAAGCACGAAAGAAATGGCACAGACGTATCAACGAGAGATTGAAAATGCCACATCTTTATATCGCAAAGAAGTAGATGAACTAAGCCAACGTTTTATGTTGACAGAGTCGGAACTGCATCAAGAACGTGAGAGATACGGCGCGAATAAGAAGCAATGGAAACATAAGCTGGATTATCAGCAACGAAAGGTAAATATGTGTCTCTGCATCTATCAAGAAGCATGAGCTGACTACAAATAGACCGCATCTCTGACCCGCAAACTTGAGGTACAGAAACAGCAAGTAGCCGAAGCAGAAGCGCAGTATGGAACCTTTAGAACGCACATTGAGCAAATGATGCAAGCTACCTCGGGCGGAAGGACGGGAAACAAAACACGACTGCTAAAAGACACTCAAGAGGTGGAGAAATCTTCACCCCCCACTTCCCAGCGATCAGAGAATGACGAAGCTGAACATACCTTGAGGCTCATCGAAGACTCCTTTGGATCAAATTCGTCGAACACCTCACGCAGCGGGCCAACACCAAAAAGACCACGCTCAAGAAAGTCTAGAGTACTCCAGGCCAACGCACTCGAAGCCACGTCCTTCGTTCCCAGTGGTAGGAGGGCATCTCTTCGATCTTCAAGGGCCAATATGCCGGCACCCACAAATGCTAGAAGGCAGCCGTTAGTTGCAATCAACGCAAACAGATCGCCAATTAGGAGCACCCAAACGAGCTTGGTGTGGTCTGGTCAAAGGAAGCGCATGTCAGACTGCGAAGAGTCTGATTTCGATGGCAACGATATTTTCACAACTACCCAGATCGAGCATGGTCGAAGAGTCACTAGACCGTCGCGAGACAACGTATCAGAGACTGAGCTGTGATATGGGGTGCAGACACCTGTGTTGGAGTTTGCTTGCTGCTGGGCTGCATGTGGGGATAGCGACGGCCTGCAGCATAACTTACCCACTTTCGACACGAAATTTGTTTGGTCACAAACTATTGCCAGCCAGCTTCTCTAATTGCTATTATAAAGTAATTATCTACTAAGACGGCAGCTATTATTATGGGGATGACTTGTGACTTCCGTTCGGACCAACTAAAGTCTCATCTTCGCAGCTTCGTTCAAAGTAGCTTGGATCGACAACACTCTTCCAGTTCGTTGGCACATGTCATTACGTTGAAATCTCTGACTCTTTCATGCATTCGTATCTGCCATGAGTTGACTTCAGCTGAGGTACGGGACGATGACATCTGACATCAAAGTGAATTTGCTCGCTCCTTCCTGGTTAGAATGTTGTCTCATTACGCCAAGCCTTCTATCAAGTCGATGTTGTTTATCACTACAACCCATCAGTCAAGCGCTATCGTTTGCCGCCCACAGTAATAGAGAGCGACTTGCTAACTTCCTGGGTAGTGAATTACATAACCTACAATATCGACTGCAGCCATCATGCCAATGCGACAGAGAAGAGGAGGACCGAGACGCTGGGGCAGTAAGATGCCTCAACAACCAAATGTTTACTGTAAGTACACCGGTATTGAAGTAATATGCTGTAATGAACCCGGAGAGCCCTTAGGCATGCTTCAGCTATCAGTACGATGGTTATGCGCCCAAGCTGACAAGATAGTAGCACGCCCAGCACCGCCGCCAACCCAACCCATCATGATCAAGGCTCCTGAATGGCTCAAACTTCCCGAGGTCCATATAAGACTTACAAACCTTCCAGCCGTGACTGATGCTTTGGGGGTATATCGACTAGTCAACGAGTATGGCAAACCTGTCTTCATAGATGTTTACGACTCATCATCACCTCTTACCCCAAAAAGTGCCAGAGTGAAGTTCATGCCACCGCCAAAAAACTGGCAGTGGGTATTCAAGGGTCTCGACATGAAAAGCCCAGATGGTCTTGTGCGCCATGTCAACTGCGAGGTGCAGCTGCCGTATATGTCGATTCGCACAAGCACAAGGAAGCAGCGCGAGGACAATGGGCTTCCAAAAGAGATGCTCATCCACGCTGAATTTGTACAATTTGGCATCATGCGAGATGAGAACATCATGTTAGCAATGCAGGAGGCAAGGCCGGCGGGATCGATGCCAGTGGAACTCAACGTTGACCTGGCGAGAAAACGCCTGGGTTTGAGGTTTAGCCTTCAGGACCCGAATGGTGCTTTTCGTACTTTTCGCATGAACATGCCGTTTGCACAGGTGCAACGACTAGCTGTAGCGAAGGATGTCGATAAAAGGAGCCACATACACATCGCTGCAGAAGCCCCTCCTGAAGTATTTCGCGAAGGTGACAATGTCGAACTTAGCTTCCAGAAAGGGGACAAGACCTGGAACGAGCGCAAAGCATGGTACCGCCAGACCATCGTCGATGCCAATCCTCGGCCAAGCGAGGCAGTTACTAAACTTCCACTGAAGGACGCAATACTCGACATAGGAAGATGGTTACATTACCGTTTGTCGATACACCCAGATGTTGCAAGCTCTTTGACTTATTCTGAAATCTTCCAAGCATTGGAATATCATAACATCAAGGCAGTAGATCGCATGCCACCTCAAACGCTTCCATCGTACAGTCAGATACACTGGGAGGCGCTGGATTACCCAGCTCCATCACATGATATTGATCCAAGGGAGTCTTCGCTATTGGACATGCATCAGATGATGTCTGCCGTCGCGCTTCCCTTCAATGTGAGATATCACTTGGAGGTATGCATCAGCCAAGGGGTACTTCATGAGTGCAACGTGACGAGTGACTTCCTCCAGCGCCTGCTACAGGTGGCAGAGGTGGTCCAAGAGACCAAAACGAACCATGAAAGCCTTGAATTCCCGCCAGATCAATCAAGCGAACGTTTGAGAAGCAAGAATGAGGAACAGGCAATCAAACTTCTTCAAAAAGCAACCGACAACAAAAAACGGCTGTATCGGACAGAAGACGTGCTGAACCTCTCAAGAAGTCTGAACATGGCCTCCAAGAAGCTACCAAGATACTGCGCTTTGATACGCTCGGCAATCATTACCCCAACAATCATCATATTCTTGACGCCAGTACCAGAGACGTCGAACCGGGTTCTAAGGCACTTTAGACAATTCGAAGATAGGTTTCTTAGAGTTAAGTTCACTGATGAGCGGTACAGGGGGAAGCTGATGGTAGGCGATGACAACACCTCAGTCGAGGTCCTGACTCGAATAAAGCGAACCCTGAAGAATGGAATTGATATAGGCGACCGGCACTACGACTTTTTAGCCTTTGGCAGCTCGCAGTTTCGCGAACATGGCGCATATTTCTTTGCCTCTACGAATTTAGTCAGTGCCGCTGACATCAGAACATGGATGGGCAAATTTGACAAGATTCGGGTAGTCGCCAAGTACTGCTCAAGGCTCGGTCAGTGTTTCTCAACCACGCGAGCCATCACGTCTAGTGGGGTGCGTTTGGTGCGTATCCCTGATATTAAGCGTAATGGATTCATATTCACAGATGGTGTTGGCAAGATCTCGGTCTTTCTAGCCCAGATGATAGCACAAGAGCTCAACCTGCCAAACGCAAGTGTGGACTATCCCACTGTCTTCCAATTCAGACTTGCGGGCTGCAAAGGCGTGCTTACCGCTGACCCTACCTTGAAAGGCCAAGACGTACACATACGTCCCAGCCAGGAAAAGTTCCCATCAGCATACGAAGGTCTCGAGATCTGCAGGGTCTCACAATTTGGCGCAGCATACCTCAATCAACAGATCATCTTAGTATTGTCTGCACTTGGTGTACCAGATGCAGTGTTCAATCAGAAGTTGAGGGGGATGCTTCATGATCTTGAGACAGCAATGACTGACCAGGGCAAGGCGCTCGAACTCTTGCAAAGAACGATCGATTTCAACCAAATGACACTCACTATTGCATCAATGATCAATGATGGGTTCATGGCCACAAAAGACCCTTTCATGATATCATGCTTACGTCTTTGGCAAGCTTGGAACATCAAGTACCTCAAGGAGAAGGCTAGAATTTTTGTTGACAATGGCGCCTTCGTCTTAGGATGTGTCGATGAGACAGGAAGCCTGCAAGGCCATTACAATGAGCGAGTCCGGATTGCCGATACCTCACACACTGAGGATGGTCTCCCAGAGGTCTTCATTCAGGTGTCGGATACTCTCAAGGACGGTAAGTACCGTGTCATTCAAGGAATCTGCCTTGTCGCTCGCAATCCTTCGTTGCATCCTGGTGATATCAGAGTTGTGAAAGCGGTGGACAAACCTGGCCTTAGGTACTTGAAGAACTGTATAGTGTTTCCACAGACCGGTGATCGAGACCTGCCAAACATGTGCTCGGGCGGCGATCTCGATGGTGACGACTTTTTGGTGATGTGGGACAACGATCTCATGCCCAGGGAATGGAACTATTCCCCCATGGACTACAGCGCCCCAAAGCCCGTGGAGAGCGATGGACCTGTGACAGTTGACGACATGACCACATTCTTCGTCAATTACATCAAAGAAAGCAATCTTAGCCAGATCGCAGTTAGACATCGCTGCTGGGCTGATCGTGATGAGGATGGTGTCAAAAGCGATAGGTGTATCCGTCTAGCAAACCTCCACTCAATGGCTGTCGATTATTGCAAGACAGGCGTGCCAGCCAAAATGGGCCCAGAGTTTAGGCTCAAAGATGGCAAACCTCATTGGGCAGCTTGGGGAAGCAGAACACCTTCTAAAACATACCATTCTTTCAAGATCTTAGGGCAGCTTTACGATGCTGTTGAACGCAGAGAGTTCAGGCCAATCTGGGACTGCCCTTTCGACAAGAGGGTCCTTGACGCCTTCCCTCCGGAGGACAAGCTGCTCTCGGGTGCTAAAGAAATCAAAGAGTTATACGATGCGGCCGTACGACGTCTGATGGCTCAGCATGGGATCGGTACGGAATTTGAAGTCTGGACAACATTTGCTCTCGACCACAACCAAGACACAGGTGACTACAAATTCGCTGAGACGCTTGGCGAGCTGGTCATGGCTATCAAGCAGCAACACCAAGAGCTTTGTTACGAGAAAGCCGGCACAACTGCGAAGGAACGGCGTTTCGAGATACTAGGGCCATTCGTTGCAGCCATGTACCGGGTTACCGCAGAAGAGGTCGGCCAGGCTCTCGAAGAGTGCGCGCAGTTGAAGTTGTTGAGCGGGCAGCATCAGCCGGTACGCATGATGGACGTGAAGAGCATGCCCCTCATCTCCTTCCCGTGGATCTTCAGTCGCGAGCTGGGTCAGATCGCAAAGGGCAAAAAGACCTTTGGCACACTGCTACCTCATTCAATATTTCCATCACATGGCGTTGCTCCAAAACCACAGAAGGCAGCTCCAGCACCGACACCACACGAGATTGAGCCTATCCAAGTGGCTGGTACGACCAACCACACAGTGGAATATGGCGATCTTCTCGACTTCAGCAGCGACGAGAGCTCTGCTGGTTGGCCATCTCCTGTCGAGCCACCAAGCAAAGATGTATTGGATGATCCTCATCAGTCTAGTCGCAGTCATTTGGAGACTCATACTGCTCCCTCGAGTGCAGGAGAGTCTACAGAGACCAAGGCCTCAGTAGCAGTGGAGAACGGTGAAGACAATGGCACGATAGACACGCAGGCGCAAGTCCCAATTACACAAGCTGCGTCAGAGATAGATGAAGGAATGTCTGAGGTGGAAAAGATGGAAGAGATCATGGTGAATTTGGACCTTGATCCAGCGCTGTTCGATGCGTTCGACGCAATGATGCAGCGCTGAACCTAGGATTTGTTAGATGTTTTACGACACAAGCCTTGTGATATAGAAACGAATCCAAACATAACAAGTGAACATGCTATGACATTTCCCAACATGAAACTGTCCACATCCTGACGTAAGTTAACCAATCCTCGAATCCCCTCCAGGCCAACAGGCAAGATGAGATTGGAAAGGCGGGCGCCATTGAATCCCACACTGGGCTAGTCGCGCCACCGCGGGCAAAAGCACGCGCCACACCTTCCTCCTGTCTAGACATTCTGATTACATCAAAATTTCGACGATGACAAGCCGTAACCGCATACCGCCTGCGCTCGAAGCATACTTGCGCCTGCCACCGGAGGCAGCTCTACTGGTCTTCACAGGCACGTTAGGGTGTAGTGCGAACTGGCTGACTAGCCGTCTCGTGAGCGCGTGCCTTGCAAACGATAACGATGCAAGGCACGGCCTTGAGGATGGTGGTTCGAGCGCTGTAATATTTGTCAATTTCCTGCATGATGCCACGTTCTGGCAATACGAGATCCGACGAACGACGGTACGTGGCCATGAGTTACGGGATCGCGTTGTAGAGTTACTTATACAACAAGTAGGGCGTTGATATTGCACGTTCTATGAAGGAGGGCCGCTTGATGTTTGTTGACTGCTTCACCCAGAATACAAGCACCATACAGGCTGTCCACGATGCGATAGCAGTTGCCATAGCACAGTTGCAGAAGGCACGTCCGTCAGCAAAGGTCCTTCTGATACTAGACAACCCAGACACAGTCATCGCACTGAATGCAGCTACAAAAAACGAAGTGAACAAGACACTACTCAAATTACGCAGTCAAGTGCATGCAGCAGCAGTCGTCTGCAATGCAGATCAACCACTGCTCGCCGCCGCCACGGCGGATGAGGTGGCGCATCACACGCCGCTTGAAGTCGAGAGCGCGGCGTTTGTGTCCTCACTAGCTCATCAGGCCAGGTTTGTGATGAGTGTGCGAGAGCTCGACACTGGTGCCGCAAGGGACGTGAGCGGCGTTGTAAGGGTCAGCAGGGGAGGTGACGATGGCTGGTGGGGTCCTGAGGTGAATGGGAGGGTGAGGGAGATCGAGGCGCTATATTTGGTTCAGAGGGACGGGGGCGTAAAGGTGTTTGAGAGGGGTGCAGTTGCTTGATGGCTTTATTGGCGAGCGATGTCCTACATGGTGCACACTGGTGGATCCGAAGCCAACATACCGACGCCGGAGGCATCTTGGTCAGTAGGCAATAGCCGTCCTGAGGTACAGCATAGTGTTTTGGCAACGAGAGACTGTAATTCGCGAACGGACAACCCGACCAGGCCAGCATGTAGCATCTACGGTTTGACTTGTTTTGCAAACCCCGACCAGGGCGGCGAGGTGACCGATCCCTTCCAAGACCGAGAAGCCGTGACTCAGAAATCCGCCCACAGCGTTCTTCATCCGTGTCTGCTGCGTCTTACGGTGTCTAGCCGTCGGCCAACTTCCTCACAGCCGTAAACTCGGTAGAGCGTGAGGTGCTACTGCAGCAAGAGCCACCGGCACAGTACAGCGCAGCACAGCACAGAGATGCAGTCGAGAGAAGATGATACATTGATTCTTCCTCCTTCACCTAGCAAGCGAGCATCGCCCAACCCGACCGGTGTGCTCAGATTCGGTGCGTCGTCACCCGCTGGCCGCTGGCCTAGACCGCCAGCTGCGGAAGAGTGCAGCAGCAGCAGTCGCAGTAGGTAGGACGGGAAGGATCACAATTGCAGCAGCCCAATGTAGATCCCGCACCGTTCGGCCTTTGCATTAACAGTGGGATGATGTGCACACATCACCTTGGCGGTATAGGTGCAGTTTTGGGGATTTGTCTCTTCCATTGAATCATATCTGCGCCGGAGACTTAACTCTCTAGGCCCTTAAGACGGGACGGCATACCGCATACCGCATACAAGACACATACTGAAAGACGGTGAGGCTGTACAGGCGTGTCATGCCGTGTTGTAGGACGCATCGGATTCCCCCCCCAGTCCCTCATTCCCCCATTCCCTCCCAACGCAGCCTGTCTGAGCCTTGGCTGCGAGGAGGTTTGCCTTGTTACTCCACAGCGAGACGCGCCAGCATGTAGTGGTTTGCTGCTGCGACATGCTGTGCGCTAGGGCTGGATCTTCGATGTTTGGTGAAACGCAGCGCTTAGTTGACCGACCTTCTCTACCTTGGGCAAAAGTCGCAGGTGACGTCCGAAGGCGTGATCTGATTCGCTGCTGAACGAGAGGGTACGGACACCGACCCCATCTAAACCCGGAAGGGACAGCACTTCGTCACCAGAAATCGTTATGCGTCGGGACTTCCCGCCGTGTCGCTGCCAGCGCCGAAGGATATCCTACAGTCTATACCTCATACAGTACAGTACAGTGCCTCCCAGCACCCACACAGATCCCACAGTGCTAGGACAGCAATCGCCGAGCCATATTACCCCCATTTGAGCCCTGCCGTGCCAGATTCCACTCACAGAGAGAGTGCTAAGAGGGGAGGGGGATGGATAAGTGGGTATCTTGCTGCTATGTGTGATGGCTGTGCCGGCACGACTGATGCAAATCCCGCAAATATGGAACCTTTTACATTAAAGCTTGCCAATTGACATGTACGCGGCGCTGGCAGCGCGACCTCTTTGTCCTCGCGCATAAACGATGAGCAGATGTGGCAGGCTAATTGCCGCAACAGGAGCCGCGACGATGCGCAGGGGGGCCTCACATTGTCTTTGTTTGCCTTTGTATGGAGCGACGGCCTCAAGGGTGAAACAATAGGACGAGGCGCTTGATGGCGTGAGGTTATCAGAACTCTAAGCCTACGGCCTCACCTACCGTCATTTATCGTTACTGATCGAAGTCGACTGATCGTGATTATTGTTGTTGTCGTCGTCGTCGTCTGATCGCAGGGGGGACGGAGGGAAACCCGGGCGCGGCAGAAAGCGAGAGAGGAGCCGGAGCAGGGTTGTGCTAAGGTTCGGGGGGTGACGTCTACGTAGGGCAGGGACACGGCAGGGCGAGACAAACAGCTTCACCACCACCACCACCACCACCACGACGTATGATGTACCCAGTCTGCCTCACTTCTAGCTACCTACAGTACTTCATGCTCTGCATTAGCCGAGGGGACGCTGTACCTCCGCCAGCCCAACCTATCCTGCGCTGCGCTTGCAAACCAAGCCAACATATCTTTGCGCGACTGGTGCAGCTATGCCAACTGCTGCTCCTCGTCCGCTAACGGGCAGAGAGCTAGATCCATGCTGGCCCCTGCTACAATCGCACGATACGGCGACTGGGCATGGCCTTCCGGACCGTATCATTGTACAGAGTGTGGAAGTGGCTTGACATGTACCCGGATATCCCACACGAATATACTACGGCTCGGCAGAGGGCTCGTGAAGAAGCATCGCGGTGCCGCGCCACCCGAATCTACGCGCCAAAGACAGTCTACCTGCCCCCGTTCCGTGAGAGGTTCACAGGGCAGAAGTGATACAGCAAGGGTATAGTCTGCCATTAGGCCTCTGCTAGTGGAGTTGCAGGTCAGTCAGACCAGGAAACCTAGTGCCCGTTCGCCCAGCCTTTAATGAAAGCTAGGTAAATCTTGCATGATTGGCAGCTGACAAGACTGCTTGATGATTATTATTGTGTCCTCGCCCTGTGCCGTTTCTCCCCTCCCACCTGATGTGTGTATGTACGTATAACGCCGACCGATCTTTTCGCAGGATTCCTGATTTTCTTACCTGCAGCCCGATCAGCCACCACTTCCCTACTTTGTTGCTGTCCCGGTTCCAGACGGCAGCCATCATTCCTACTCCAAGAACTTGGGCTCTAGCTACTTGACCCTTTCCGTCCCAGAGCCTATCCAGACTAACAACAGATCCTCTCTGCTGCAATCTGCTTCCGGTGTACATGTACGTGTTTATGAATTGAACGACAACTCCCCACAGGCATTCGAGTATGCTGGATGGCCTGAAAGAGGCGCCTACGACCCACGACGAGCACTATGCGCGGGATGTGCTTGCTCTCGACGAGAGCGAGACGGAAGAGGCACTTGACGAGCAACTCATGGCGCAGGCGAAAGAGCTCGGCTTGGACCTGAGCGGTTCGCCTCTGGCACAGCTTGGTAAACGTGAATCGTCAAAGACCTTGTCCTCAGACTACCCTCGCCGTTCTGCCTCGATATCCTCCAAGGCCTCGCAATCCACCGGCCTGACGTCAAATTTCTCTGATTACTCAAAGGACTGTCATTCGGGCATGACCGGAGGCCTATGGCCACGCGGGTCACTCTCGTTCAGGGACTACGACGCCTTCGTCTCACGAGGCAAACTCGATGGGAGGGCATCGATGTCGTTCTCGCCTCCCACCACGCCGTCTGGGTCTGTCTTCTCCCTCCCACTGTCATCGCCTGAGAGTTCGCCGAAGAAACACTTCCGCCGCATCAGAGGTCTAAGTAGGCTACGTTTACACAAGACCGACTCCAGCATATCCCTTACAGACACGTGCCCTCATTGTCCCCAGAACGCTGCCAGCCAACGTCGAGCGATCCACAGGCTGCCCTGCGGCCACCGGCTCTGCACAGAAGGCCTTCGCAACACGATCAAGTCAGCAACAAACTCTGTATATGGTGCAGTCCCAAGCTGCTGTGGCCAGCCAATTCCAGGGTCGTTGGTAGAGCATGTGACAAATCAGGATGAACAAGCTGCCATGCTAAATAGGTTAGAGCTTTGGGAAGAGAGAGCCAGTCTGTCTATGGGAAGTAGGCGTAGCTCCAGAGCCCACCCGATCGCCAAACCAAACCCTTTCTACGTCATGAACCGGACCGTTTCGGACGAATCGAGAAGGTCAAAACTCGGACAACTGCCACCAGCTGCGCGTAAAGAGCTTGACTCGATCATCAGCGCAGCATGGTTCCAGGAACTAAGGGAGAAACAGGAAGGCCAACGCAACCGCTTCATCATCTGGCTCGGCAAGTGGCGCAGTGAGCAGAACGCAGCCCACGAGCAGCTGAGGAAGGATCTCAGGGCCCGCCACGAGACAGCGATCGAAGACCTCGAGGACCACCATGCAACAGCCCTATCCGAGGCCGAAGACAAGCAGGTCAAAGCCGAAGCGGACATGCGTGAGTCGCACCTGAAAGAGAAGCAAGACAACGCCACCGCCCTGAAGCATATGGAGGCATACTGCGCCGGCACCTACAGCACAGGCGAGCCACACAACCGCACCGTGACAGACCAGGACCGGACGGAGCTGGACAAGACAAGGCGGACGCGAGATCAGATGGACCAGAAGCACGCGAGCGCCATCAATGTCCTACGGGGCGAGCAATCGCGCCGCATCAAACTGCGAGCACAGCGCCAGGAACGCGAGGTGCACGACATACGACGCCGGCAGCGGCAAGAAGAGGTCGAGCTTGACCGCGAGTGCAGAGGCGAAGTCCAGAAATGGGGCCTGGCGGCTGACGACAGAAAGCTGCGGATCGAGCTGCGCTGGGCGCTGCAGACACGCGTGCTGATGAAGCAGAGGGAGCTGCATCACGGCTTGAGTTACGACGGGATCATACCGAGCCTGGACTGGAATGTCGACCCTGCTGAACTCGGGCACACTGGCGCTGGCATGGGAGACGCGGGCGCCAAGGATGACGCCCACGAGTTCGGCGCGTTGCTCGAGCCGGCGACGCGTAAGACTACCCAGGGCAGCCTGGACACCGTGACCTCGAAGTGAGCAAAACCCTTCTTTTCGGTTTGGGATTTCTTAGGCTGAACATTCAACTTGGACTTTTTTTTTTTTCCTTTTCTTCTCTGTTATAATTGACGATACCCATGACTTTCAAGCGTTTGGCTTGGAGCAACAACACAGTAGCGACGGCGCTGGGATCCGATTGGATAGGAAGGACGAACAAAACAACTGCCACACAGTTCTTGAGGATCAAATGCTGCGCATGAAGCTTATATATACGAGGTTAAATTGACAGTGAACGTATCTCGTAACTTTTGTTCCACACCGACCAATAAACGCACCGTTTCATGATTCATCAACTTCGTTACAGCAACAGCAACAGCAGATCTTGCTCCAGAAATTGCGCTTTGCCGTCCCTGCACTGTGTCTCTGCGAACCTGACTGCTGCTTCCTGCTCCCCCTCCGCTTCTTCCACGACAGTCTCTGATGAAGGGGGGTGGCTTCATCCTCGTCATCACTAGTTTCGAAGAAACACGCCGGGTACTCTTCCTCTTTCTTCAGCAGTGAGGTGAAAGATGTGCGAGGCTCGCGCTGGCTTGGCGGAGTCGACGTTGCACTGGGACACGTGTCGTCTGACCATCGACTGGAGTCTGCCTGCTTGTTGCTGATGGGGGTTTGATACGGCGAAGTCTCTTGGTTGTCCGAATTACGAGGCATGGATGCATTTGGTAGGGACGTGTCTCTCCGTCTAGCGTACGCTAAGGGGGGCACTGGGCTAGAGCTCGGCCGTCCAGCCGATGGCTCTTCAGGGAGGCTATCAGGGGAAGCCTTGTTGCCCCTAGGGACCGAGCTTGTCGTTGTTGGCGAAAGCAACCGGAGAGGGGTTCTCTTGTTGGGGTAGTGGAATGAAGTGAAGCTGTCTTTTCGGCTGCGCAAGGAGTTCGAGATGCTTGCGTTCCTGGGCCGCGCGGGCTGAGTGGTCGACTCACTTATTGAAGCTCTGGGCAGAGCAGGGTGCTCTCGACAGCTTATCGCATGTGTTGGCGTCACGGGTGTCGTGGGACTGCTCACTGCTGGAGGTGGCACTGTGGGTGCTTGGGAAACTTTCACAATGTCCCTGCTTGGAGTCGTTGCCTCAACATTTGGAAACAATGCATATGAAGCTTTAGGACGTGACGCGCTAGTGGTAGAGGGTTGTTGGGCCGATAACGACTGTCTCGCAGTATGCTGATAGGTCTTGTCAGATAATTGGAACGGCTCCATCAGGGTATCTCGAGATGCCAACTTTGTTGTCCCAGATTGTGAGCGGCGTTCACCATGGTAAGGATTGCCCAACTCGAGTTGGGGCGTCAGTCCAAAGTCGAGCTGCTCGATAGCTGGGTCAATGACTTGTGTCTCTACCGCAGGCGTCGGAGGTAATGGATCCGGATTGTCGATGGATGATCGCATATAGTAGTCCAGAATACCAAGCGATACCTCTGATTGTCTAGCACTTGCCTGTGAGTAGACACTAGGCGATTTTAAGCATTTCCGGGACGGTACATTATTTGGCCGGCGATACCATGGTTGGCCTGAAGAGAAGTCTACGATCTCGGGCTCTCGAGGTAAGTCTTGATACTCTGCACTCTGGGCTCGTGACGGCGGTGGAGCAGCTGGCACTGTCGATGCATCGTAATATCTCCTGGTTGTGGTTGGTATGTCTCCATAACTATCAGCGCTTTGCGGGATTCTCGAGCACTCAATACGTGGCTGAGGCTTCGTTTGGACTCTAGTAGCTTGTTGTTGCAGCCTCCAGTCCTCAACTAAGTTGCATTTTGTCGCCATTCTTCAAAGCTTTCTACGGTCAATCTGGGTGGCCAAGGTTCGCAAAACGGATGAAGTGGCACTGGAAGGCAACGCAATGAGAAGAGACATATACCTACCTCCATGTTCTACACCCTGTGCCGTGCCGGCAGACAGGAAGACGTGAGGGGTGGAATGGATCGAGGTCAACACAGGGTTGACGTGAAGTTTCGGTACTTACAGACACTGTGCCGCATTCCACCTTCGCGAGAGCTTAACATGATCGTTTCCAAAATGCGATAATCTAACCAATGAGGATGCTGTAAAATTGGAATATATCTGCAGAATTGGTTTCCAAGCAAGGAGGGCACGTTCCAGAATGCCCAAGCATGAGAAGGGAGAAAGCAACTTGGACCGGTTCTTCAATAAAAATCACGATTTCTCTCCTACACGCTGCCTCTACATGGAATTGCCCTCTAAAAAAAACACCACCGGTCCAAAAGAAGCGTCTATGAACGTGATGCCCGCGTAGTTCTGCAGGTGTAGAGGCCGTTTTATCAGACCAAGGTGGCGATTTCAGCGCAAGGAGCCGTGGCCAGGTAAGCTCTGCAATGTCACCACCTGCGGCGGGAGTGGAGTGCTCTCGAGTGTTGTAGCTCTGGAAGATCCTGTAACGGATGGTAGGAAAAATTTGTATGGTCCGAATGCGTATATCGTGCCATCCAGCAGCTTCATCAGGTCGTACACGGCTTCCTGGTGGTGTGTGAAGCGGTGCATGTGCTAGAGACACCAGTTTACGAACGGAGCTGTGACGGCGTGGCCAGATAAGCTACGTGAACTCAGTGCCAAGAACTGGACCTCGGTGATTTTGATGGATGCTGAAGTCTACATACAACAACTTATCACGTCTGCGTAAGAACAAAACGGTCGCATTCAACGATGACTGTGTTGTCAGTACTCACCGCGCACTACCAGCTTGCTTGCAATTACGCTGTGGACGCCGGCTGAGTTTGAGACTGCCAGACTGAACGGTATAGCATTCCATTAGCACACGCGATCTGAGCTTACCAGAGCACCACATCCTCCAACATGGCCGGTTTGAACCAAGAAACAAACGGTCATTCACCTGCCGTCGATTACTTCCAGAGCAACCCGCGTCCGCTTGTTCTTGAGCGGCACTGTTCTGTAGCCCAGGCATTCATCAACCACCACGCCAAGCTAGGTAGGCGCGTGGCGCTGGTCACGTCAGGAGGGACGACGGTGCCACTTGAGAATCAGACTGTACGCTTTGTCGACAATTTCTCTGCCGGGACTCGAGGTGCGACCAGTGCCGAGTATTTCATCTCTGAAGGCTATGCCGTCATCTTCCTGCATCGCCAGTTCTCGCTCTTACCGTATTCACGGCACTACTCTCATACCACCAATTGCTTCTTGGACTACATGATCCCGAATGATGCTGGCGCAGTGGTAGTCGAGAGCGAGTACCAGAGTGAGATGGCGAAGGTACTTGCACGATATATGAAGGCTAAGGAAGAAAACATGTTGCTACTTCTGCCCTTTACGACAGTGAACGAGTATCTATGGCACTTACGTGATCTGGCTACGCTCATGCAGCCATTGGGATCCAACGCTCTCTTCTATCTGGCTGCAGCAGTTTCGGATTTCTTCGTTCCTGCAAACCGCATGGTGGAACACAAGATACAGTCTTCAGAAGAGTTCAATGCTCAGGTCGCCAATGGAGAAGATGCAGAGCAGCCAGCTGCGCACATGGACGGCCAGAAACTGGTCATAGGCCTTGAACCTGTGCCCAAATTCCTCAAGACGTTGGTTGATGAATGGGCTCCAGATGCCATGATTGTTAGCTTTAAGCTGGAGACTGACCCATCTCTACTGGCCAAGAAGGCTCGCCATGCCTTGGAGAAATACTCGCACCACCTTGTAATCGGGAACATGTTGAATACGAGGAAGTGGGAGGTACTGTTTGTGTCAATTGGAGGTGGCGAGAAGTGGATCAGAGTTCCAGCTGGTCGGCGCACAAAGAGCGTTACTGGTCGGTTCGAAGACATTGTCGATAACGCTGCTCCTCGTGAGCCAGCTGTCGAGATTGAGTCACTTATTGTTCCAGATGTGGCTCGCATGCATACTGAGCTTAGTCAAAGTCGGGAATCGAATTTAGATAATGAATAAGTATTGTCTTCCCTACGGCACCGCTATATTCAAATGTTATCCACACATCTAGAGGATGATCTTCCACCTTGCCGTGCTGTGGCGGATGCGCTCTCCAAACAACGCTAGCGGTATCGCAAGCGCCATAATTGCCACATAGATACCAGCTTGTGTACCGAAACTGTTGATGAAGCCAGCTTGGTTCGCCCATGGCGTTAAGCCGTAAGCAACGCCAAAGCCAATGATGTTCTTGATAGCATTCACCATCAGTAGAGCATCTGCATTCACGGGCAAGTAGCAGTCGCTGACGTAGGTCATTGTTGCAGTCGGAACGAATGTCAGGCCAAATGCCACCATGCCATAACCGAAGAACATCGCAGTCCAGTGCAATTGCCTTGCGACACCATAGCCAAAGGCAAGGCATCCAGCCGGTACTATGACAGCTGGGAAGACGAGAAGGTGTAGGCGAGCTTCAGGTCTGAAGACACCACCGTTCTTTTTGCTTCGCCAGTCCGAGTAGCGGTCGACTAACCATCCGCCACCAAAAGCGCCCAACAAATTCCCAATGAACCCAGGTATGTTGATAAGGCCGTTGACGGAGGCGCTCCAGCTGTAAGGCGGTGCTTGCAAGACGAATGGGTTTAGCAGGTTGATAGCGCTGACCCAAGCAAGTGAGACAGCATAGCCCAAGAATGAGAATATGACAGCAGGATATGCTATAGTAGGCAGCGGTCGGATGTACATCAGCAAAAGATTAGTGTCCCTTGGAACACCGCTCCATAGCTTTAATCCTTGGACCCACGACTTGCGCTCGACCGTATCAAACTGCGTTGGATCGATATCCTTAGCAGCTGTGTCTGCAGTCTTGGCCTCTGTGATCGTTTCTTGCGGTGTTGAAGATCCACTTGACAATGCATTGTCTGCAGATCGATCATATCTGGTTTCGGGGCAGAAAGCCAGGATGACCAGCCAGTTCACCAGAGTCAGAATGAAGGCAATCCACTTCATCCATCTCCAGCTCAGACTATCCACAATGAACCCACAGATCAATGGGCCGATCGTATTGCCGCTAGAGATGGCAATCGTGTAGAAACTCATCTTATTTGCCCTTTCTTGGCCAGGTCAGTATGAAGATGATGCAATTGGGTTTGGTTCAAACGTACCATGCAGAAAGTAGATGTCATTGACTACACCGGCAGTGAGGGTCTCAGTCGAGGCACCTGCAAGCGCCGCAACAATAGAGCTTGCTAAGAGAGAGTCGAAGGTTGGCGACAATGCACCCCATAGGAAGCAAACCCAGAGAATGAAACAGCTAATGATAAACATTGGACGCTTGCCAAAGTATGTGCATAGTGGTACCCAGAAGAAATTCCCAAGTCCAAGGGTCAAAATTGGCCAAAGCAGCAAGCCCTGAGTCTGTGATTCAGACTTATGAAATTGTATACTAATGGTATAGAACGAAGGGCCCATCCCGCCAAGGCCAAAGTTCGTCAGAAACGTGAAAGCACAAACACTGGCGAAAAGAACATGTTTCTTCCAGAGTGGCCATCGCAGCGGATCGTTTGGATCATTGGGTGAGGGTTTTGGATGCAGAATGATCTTGGAGTCATTAGCATCTGAGTGCAACTGGACAGTGCTTTCAGAGCCTTCGAGCTCGTTCAGGCTCCGTAGGCGCATGGTCTGGTGTTGAATACCTTTGGGTGTTAAAGTCCGTTCGTGACCCAGGCTTCAAACCAAGGAGGATGGTCCACAGTAGAGATGCCGGTTGCAGAATTGCCTTGGCCGTCCATCTTCGAAGGCAAACTAGTATCTGGGAAAGGGCGGGTCGAGTGATTTAAACGAACGATGCCACGCGAAGAGGGTGGGCGGCAAGGAGATTGCAATGGACTGTAGTGCAGATCCGAAAACTAGGTGCAACGTTAACCAAGGACAAAGTGCATTAGAGAAGATGCAATTAGATGAGAAGAGCAGACTATTTGAGGAAACGGTGGGACTACCGGAGATGCTAACTGCTGTAAGTCCGAAAGAAGACGGATAAGGCCATATACCATAAGCAATGCCCGAAGGATGCACCTTAAGTGGTTGTAAACATGCAGCAAGACTACTGTAGTCATCTTTGCGATTACCAATTGTAGATGCAGTGAATCTGCCGTTGAACATGTACGTGATAGAAACATTGCCTAGCGGCAGTCTGGTGAGGAGAACCGTAGGGTAGCTTGAATCCTAACCCTTTCAGGGATTTACTCCTGCACGGTGATCTGCGCTTGCAAGTGGTCTGTGAAGGCAACCACACAACTTCTAGCAAGGCGTCAAGTATTCAGACCTGCATAAGTTGAGAGCCTGCATCAGGATAGCATACTCACGTATTAGTGCAAATAAGGTTCGCCCAATATGGGACAGTAGCTGACCTGTTGAAGAAAGTTTAACTACCTTTTCGTGCGGTCACTATACCGGGGTTGGTGAGCCAATCAATCAGTCTGGAGTACGCATTTCTTGGAGGACTCTAAGATGCTTGAAGATCCTGACATCGAGCAGACCTCTGCTCAACTAGCTGACTTTAGGGTCACCAATGCTAGACAGCAAGCTTTACTATCTGACATTCTGGGAAGATATAATGAGCTTGTCGACAGTTACCGACGATTGAAGAGCGACTATGAAGAGGAGAGAGATGCTAGAGAGCGCTACAAGCAGCTAGCCCGACAACGGGAGCGCAATCCCTTCGTGTTGGTTCTTGTCGACGGTGATGGGTACACCTTTCACGACGACCTAGTCTCGCGCGGTAGCGAGGGAGGTGCGCAGGCAGCGAGGCGGTTGCAAAATGCTGTCAGGCAGGGTCTGCATGCACAAAACCTACAAGGCTGCCGTATCGTGACACGTATCTATTGCAACGTTGCCGTTATTTCAAAAGCTTTGGCAAAAGCAAAGCTCTGTGGACCTGAAAAGAGATCATTGGCTCCTTTCGTGGCCAGCTTCAATCAATCCGAGACCCTCTCGGATTTCGTTGACGTAGGCGACTCGATTGGAAGCGTCAAGTCTAAAGTGGGCGCACTTCTGCAGCTCTATGCCGACAATCCCCAATGCAAACATATATTCTTCGCTGGCTGTCATGATCCAGACTATATCTCGCAGCTTATGACATTTGTTGGCCAACGAAACCGCCTGACACTAGTCAAGACCTCAGCTTACGACCCGCAGTTTGAGAGTCTTCAGCTGCCAGTTTCATCGTTTCCAGAAGTGTTTGAAGCGTCGCACTTCGACCAAGCAGCAAATCAAGTTCTTGAAGCTGAAATTCACAACAAAGCTCCGTCCTCAGACACAAGCCGGTCTGTTTGCACGTTCTTCTCCAAAAATGCTTGTAAGAAAGGGAATAAATGCAAGTTCCTGCATATCGAGGGCGACGACTTGGCCAGCAGCCAGCGTGGCAGCGACGACCGGGTTGCAGTTTCAAGCCCAGACGTGAATTGTGTTAAGCCAGAACAAGACACAGCACCAGGAGTGCATCCGACACATGCGGTATCCAGAGGAAATGGGCAATACGAGTCACCTGGAGCCAGTCAGCATCAGACAAACGCTAGGAAGAGTAACAGCATCCAGAACTTGGCACCTCATATAACATCCTCAATTGCATCAGCACCGTCACACACAAAGCTAGCCACCATACTCCCACCGAGCGAAGACATACCGCCAGGGATGATCGCTATCAATGCTAACGATCATCGTCTGGATCCGCATCTGAATCCTCTATCGAGTGAAGATCTTGCAGAGTACAAAGCGCGCATAAGCATGCGAAAGCTCTGCAACGATCATCACCTTAACGGCGACTGCTCAAAAGGAAGAAACTGCCCTTTTGACCACGCACATCTGCCAAGTAATATGATGAATGCTTTGAAGACCTTTTCCATGGCGCGACCGTGTCCTCGCAGAGGTGATTGCCGGCGATATCGCTGCCAGTATGGTCATCTATGCCAGCGAACAGACTGTGGCAAACGAGGAGGGAAGAGTAAACTCCCTTGCAAGTTTTCTCTGCCAATGCACATGCAAAATTTTGAATGCGCTGCTCTGGTCCCTAGTGAAGGTTCGCAAATACAGAGCAAGGCGTCCATTTCAAACGTGGCCAGCGATGTGAATTCTCCTAGACTGACGCAAAGTGAGGAGTTTGGACCCGAGCCCCCTCTAGAAACTGACAATAATCTCATTGGTCAAGCGTTCGTCCAGACCAACTCGGGAACATATATCAACTGGTGATGGTGCAGGGAATTGGCAGTGGAGCGTTGAAGCATGTTCTAATTAGTAAGCCAGTTGAACAGATCGGACGAGAATGAAACATTGAAACGAGATATTGTAGACTTGACGCGCATAGTGATAACAGGAGTGCGAATGAGCTTGATGGATGGTTGAGTTGGAGCATTTGCTTTGTTTGTGCAAGTATTCCTGGGGGTGACATCGATCTACATATATCACCGTGTCGTGTATTTCAACCAAAAGTTACGCTTGTGAACGTCACTTTCTTACTACTTTAGAATGATTACAATTTACGAATTTGCACACAACTTCGCAGGGAATGCATTATGCCCCTTGTGATGTCAAGAACCTCGGAAGAGGGTGAAGTAGGGGACTATTGCTTCGTGTTGATTGGCTGGCTCTAGCCGCACTTTCGCCGCAGGGACAGCATGCTATATTCTAGAGCTTCCAATACCTCCTACCCAAAGCAATGCTATTTAAACATTAATCAATAAACGCGCAATTTCAGTCATCTCATTCGACATGCCACCAGTCGCAGGAGCAGGTGGCCTTTCTGGCCCATCGACATTTGACAAGGGTGCGATATGATTATAGTATATGTAAAGATATCTGTTGCTAACACAACTGCAGCCAAAATGGGTGCCATGATGGGCGGCTGTATGTTATCACCATGATTACAAGAGTAGGGATCTGAAACAAACACTGACAACGTCGAAGCTGTTGGATTGATCATTGGTTTCATTTTTGGCGCGACAAACATCATTCGCTTCGGACCTGGACCAAACGGAATGCTCAGGACTCTAGGACAATACATGGCGGGCAGTGCTGCTACTTTCGGGTATGTGATCATCTATGGGGAGTTCGCATCAAGAACCCTTCAGCACCGCTATTTGAAGGGTTATTCGTAAAGGATCATGCTAATGCATCAGATCAGATTCTTCATGTCCATCGGCTCGACAATCCGAACAGATAGCCCTTCGCCTATCACGGAGGCCTTCAAACAGGCTCAGGCTAAAAACAAGAGGCCCGTCGTGCTGCAGAGGCAGTTTGCGCAAAGTCGGAGGCAGGAATTACAGCACTGAAAGAGCTACAACAAAAAGGAAAAGGATGACATCATGAATACCTGTACAAAAAAGCTGTAATATCTATTTGCATAGTGTTGGCCAAGTAGAGGAAGCCAGCAAACCCTATCTTGCGCATGGCATTTCCACCATCACCGAACGCACGCCCCCACTTAGGATGAAGACAGGTACAACAATACCGCTGTACTAGCATGGAACTCGGTCAATTACCCCTTTAAAAATCATAAGGGTACATCGTAATGAACAGCCTCGCGAGACAGTCTCCATCACGTGAAACGAGGCTCTCTAGCACTCGGCAATTGTCCATGTGCTTCTTGCTCCTTCCCAAATCAGATGCAATGCCACAAACAAAATTTCCTCCCCTCACCTGCCTCAGGCAACTCCCACAACGATAAAAAAAAAGAGTCGTCACACTTCATTAACTGCAACGCATTGCGCCAACGCATACCTATAGACGCCTTCAATCGGTACCCAGCAAACTCACAGTCTTACTAACAGCAGACAACATGATGCTGAGCGCATCTGCTACAGCAGATACTGATACGCGTCGCAAAATGCTGTCTGAGTTACACCAAGAAGCTGTGGCAGCCTATAAGATAGCATGCTTCCGCGCCCAAATCGCGCACCATGAGGTCCGGGCTGCACGACGCAATGCCAGCAGCTGCGAGACTCGTTGCAAGGCGATTGCTGCTGAGCTGCAGCGTCTCGACGAGAGGTCAGAGTTGATGTGAAGTCTGCGGAGGTGTGACATTTGTCTGATCTCGAATCTATAGTTGCACAGCCCTACCCTCGACGGAAGATGTACGACATGGGATCGAGCCTGACCGTCGGTATGCCAATGGCATGGCCACTGCCGCCATCTGCGTCGATGTCAATACTAGTCTGGATCTTGGTTCGGTAACATGTTTGTCACTTTCACTGAGTTGAGTCACTAATACATGCCATTGTAGGTTATGAGAGAAGCTCAACATATGCAAGTGCCGATACCTCAATAACTTTTCCTCACATTGAGGGGAATCATCCTCTCATGCCTTTCTATCGTGAGACATCGGCAAGTCCATGCCAATTTTACCCAACTCCAAACGCTGTGTCAACCCTTGGTGCAGCTAAGCGTAGTCATGGAGAGCCACCAGCAACTCCAGGGTATGTTGAAATATCTACCAAGTCGATCTCATCAGTTGAAGACTTGTCCGAGGACGAACTTGCTCTACCACTGGCATATAGCCGTGAGGCTCGATTTGACCTGCACGGCCATTTCCCGGGTCGTATACCTGTTAAGTCCCCTACATCATCACAACTTTATGGGTTGAAAGAGCTTGCGAGGAGATTTAATGTTCGCGAGCACACGGCACAGTTTAGAAAAGACTCCTACCCGAGTGATCCTGGTTTCGCCGATCTGTCAGTCCAGAAGGAAACTTCAGCTTGCCCACAGCCGTTTGAAGGCCAGATGGTCACTTCGCCCATCAAATACGAAGCTAGACGTAGCGATCGAGCATCAACTCGCGAGTCACACAACCAGAGGAGAGTGAACAAGCGGCCCGCGAGACCACCACCTACTGGGGATGAAAGCCTGCGCCGCAGCACGCGTTTGAGGAGATACACGAATCGCATTTATGTGTAGATGAACAATTCCAGCCAAAATCGGACGTCGGACGCAATGAATAATCTCAAAGCTAGCAGTTGCAGCGCTTTAACACCATCACTTGCTCAAATACTAGGAGCACATATTAGGGAGACTTGCAGTTCGCACCAAGATTGCTAGTTGCGAGCGGCTGAGACAAACAATAACATGCATCGCACTGGCCCATTTGCGAAGAGTTTTTAACCTGGTATCAGAGATGCGATCACTACACCAGCATTGCATTAACGCCGCTTGCTGTACTCGACTGTACACTTCCGCAAAAGCCTCAATTGAGTTCCGAGACAGTTTCGTCATAAAAGGGAACTAGACTTGTACTATTAAATGCCTGTTTCCCAGAATTTGTACTCATCGTCCCATCCATAGACCACCGCCAGGGTGCCTATGCTTCTCTAGCTGTCTGTCGATACCTTCTCTAACGATCCGCTTCTTCAGTGCTGTAACGCGGGCAAGCTCGTCCTCAACAACATCAATGCTTAGCTCGTCAAGAACCTTCCCCTTAGCACCGCCACCACTACCGAACCAGCCACGCCATTCCAACCACCCACTGTTCCTAACGCCTTCCCTGCTAGCAACGCTCTCGGCTTGTCGAGTGAGCTGCGCGAGCATAGTCTCCCAGTTTCCAACTCCTGTGCTAAGACAGTCTCTGCACTTTGCAACCTGGGCTCGAGCTTCGAGCGGAGGTGCTGACCGGAGCTCGGGAGAATGTAGGGTTGCTTCGGCAACTGTAACGGCTTGCCTTGTCCAGCCGATGCCGTCAGAGAGGCCAGCTTGGCCAGTGGTAGCGAAGAGGATCTCGCCCACGTACAGCATCAGCTCTGCATCGTCGCAACTTGGCCTGTCGGTCGCGTTGGTGTAAGGTTCATCACCAGACGGTGGAGGAGGTGGGAAGTTCGGAGGGCTGAGGATGGACACGAGCTTACGGAGGCCTGTCCCAGGACCTTCCGGCTGACTTATTGAAGATTTCGAGCCTGCTATAAGTTGGTTCGAGACAGGAGCGCTTCTTCTCGCGCGGAGAGTAGACAGAAGAATTGGCAAGGCTGCGGAGACGTCGCCGGTGCGTGCGTAGTGAATGGCCAGACTCGTCGTTGCGCGGAGCAGATTTGCAGAAGCGCCAGTCGCGGCGCTGGTGTCTTTGATGACTGCGGTTTCAGGGTCAATGATGGTGTCTGCAGCTGGTAACGATTCCTTTGCAATGTCAAGCCCCCATCTATACATCTCCAAGGCGCTGTCATTCAGACCCTTAATTTCAAGCCAGTTCGCATATCCCAGGGCGGCATCAAGCTTCTGGGTGGTAGTGAATCCGCGCCCAGTGAGAATGCGCATGTAGTAAGTCTCAGGCTTTTCGAAAGGTTCCACACAGTTCTCCTCGAGCGGTGCTGTGTGCATGTATGTCGGCACTGGCCTTGGGTCAGGGTTGCTAGGTCCGATCATGACCTCCTTTGGAAACACCAGATGGCGCGTCGAGTCCAAGACCATGCCGTCCAGGTGCTCAGCAGCAAGCGCACATCCCATTACAGCCTCGAAATAGCCAGCTCTCCATGGCCAGGACTTGTCTGAGATGTCAAAGCCTGCCTTGCCAACCTCGTCAATGAAAACACCTCCTTCCACCACCTCTTTGATCCCCTTCCCGTCCTTCGAGTTTGGGTTTTCCAGTCGCGCTAACAAGTTCTTGCATGTCGATCCAACATTCGCCCAGTCTATGATTCCTGTCCCCTCTTCATCATTCTGCCTCATGCGAGAGATGCGCAGCTTCTGTCTTGACCAGAAAGACCACTCATCAGGTGTCGGTGTCTCACGCTCGTGAAGCTCGATGTTGTATCCCCACCAGGCAAGAGAGCCGGCTATAATGAGGCCCCAAGTCAAGGCACCCCAGCGTACTGCCAGCCAGAACTGATCGCGGAGGTAGCGTTTGTTTTCCGTCGAGAGCAGACGAGCAATCTGCTGGTTTGGCCCGGACAGGTTTGTAGGAGGTAAGCGACGGAACGAGGGCTGCGACAGGTATGGGAGATGCGGCCGTGAAGTGTGTGGCGCTAGAAGCAGCAACTGGGCATTCTGCGTGAAGAGGCGTGGCTTTGAAACACTGCTGGGTGGCCGCAGTCTGCGGACGACCGGTATTCTGTTCGCTCGAATGGCACGAGTTGGCAGCATTGCTGAGTCTTCCAATGCTGTCTGCAGTGTTGGTGTTAGATAGCCACATGCGATCGCAATGAGCTCGGGAGTGATGATGTCGAACACCGCAAGCTTGCCTGCCGAGCTTTAGCCGATGCATGCGGCGAAGGCAGCTAAGACATGTTTATGCCCACACCCAAGCCATGCATGCTCTTCATCTACTCAATCGTGAATCTATGACTTATCTCTCTGCATTAAACAAAGATGGCAACATACTCAATCAGCTCGGGTACTTTCCTGCGACTACACAGCTTTATCAGAAACTTTGGGAGTGTTCGAATACAATCTCTAGTCTCACTCGTCACCGCCTCAATCTCAATTCTTGCCATATTGTAGAAGTCCCGCCACAGCGCTAGTGGGTTCGAAGCAGCTATTTCAGTTCTGCGAAGCCATCTTGACCAACTTCCTTCTGCCCTAAATGTGGTGCACAGCAGGACGTCCTGTTAATCCGAAACCTAGGTAGTTATCCGAAGGATGGCTGTACATCATGGGAAGTCAGAAGCCGGCCAATTGTGCGGAGGTTGGTAATTGTCAGAGGTGCGACAATTCAGTCTTCCACAGTCCACTCTTCAGACTTCCGTGACTCAGCGTTTTCGACCATTACTGTGATGACTTTGATTGTTATGGTATAGATGCACCTGCCTCATACTTAGAAGTAATCAATGACTGTTGGTTTGAGTGAAATGCATCTTGTAATACTCTCATAGCCTGTCGTTCTTTAGAACAAGTTGATCGTGGTTGGGCGAACTTTCTACGAGGCAGCAACGATGTCTATTTATTCGACATAGGTCTTGAGCTACGCGAAGTGCCTGCTCATTGGTCCGATATAGGGTAGGCAATACCTGTTTGCAAGCATATGGACAATCTGCTGGTGAGCATGATACTGCATGATACTGCATGGTACTGAATGATACTGCCCGATGATGTATGATAACGCATGACTGTGTACCATATCGCAGAGCAAGTTCTGCTACCTCATGCTCTGCTCTCTAATAATGTATACACAGAGACATAATCTGTGAGATGTGCCGCTTGTCGCCTCACCTAAGCGGCATCTGGACTTGATAGTGATATTCTGACTTACATACATCTTCACTCATGAAGTCTTTAGCCAGACGCGATACCCTCTCTGATATCTGATAAACCAACCCCCCTTTCAGACGCCGCTGCATCACACGTCTGAATGCATTTTCTTCGTCTGCATTCGCTTGCCATTCACGAAATTCATGCTCGTTTACGGCCTTCTCCCTAAATACGCACAATCCAAAGCCAATCATGAAGACATGTGGTGTCAGATGACCGGTAGATGCATCAATGATAAAGCTTCTGGTTTTAACATCTCTGTTACAAATACCTCGCTCGCGAATTTGGAGTACGATATCTATAGTTGTCTCGCATATACTTTGCTAGTACCGACGGCTCGTAATTTCTGCGAGATTGATGAGCGCAAACCCTGGGATGTACTGTAAAATGAATCCGGGACAATCCAGATGTTTGTTGGGAGAGTCTTTAGGCATGCTTGAAATACTAGGCCAGAGACTGCGATCTTGATCGCCATGTTTTCACTCGCCCTGACATTGTTAGCGCTATACTATTTTATGTTGGCAGGGGAGATGCACCTTTCATCTCTTGCAGCCCAAACAGTCGAGTAGCCACCCCAACCCAACTTGTGCAAAATCCTGTAGCGCCCACTGTCTGAGACGTCTCCAGTGTGAATAGGATGGTAGCCACCAAGTCGGTAGCGATGCAATGGCTCAGCTTCAACATCACATACGAGGTCAAAATGGTCTATACTAGTCGGTCTGAGAGAAGTAAGGCAAGCCTGGGGTACACGTGTATTCTGCCTGCCAACTCCCGTGGAGCTGAGGCGCAATGACGAACAAAGCTGACTATTGATCTTCTTCATTCTGTCAATACAATGTTTGCGCACATAGCAATGGCAGCGACGGGTCAACCAGATCGCTATGTCGCCTTGCTCGCATGTGCCTCAGGCACTCACTCTTTCCTAGGGCTGTACGGGTTGCGCCGCAACGTAGACATACAACGCTAAAAATGGGCTTGGAAGCTGCCAGTTCCAGCAAACAAAAGCCGCGTTGGGCTAAGTTCACTTGTAAACATCATTGTCGCCAGTTGCCGCGTTCCACAATATACTATGCAATGATGGCCACGAAAGAAGCCAGTGATCGACCCACAGAGCACGCGACATTACTGACTGCTTCAGATCTGAACGTGCTCAATGAGAAGCTCGACCAACTCTGGGCCTCATACCTCAATTTCCTCGATACCTACCAAAAAGCACAAAATGATGTCTCCAAGCACTTCTCTTCCGGCTTCTTGTCCCTCGCGCAAGCAAACTTCAAGGCGCCCTCTGCTGGCCGTGGTGTGCGTTATGGGCAGGACTACTTCGACGGGAGGATGAAGGCCGGCAGACTGGCGTCCATCGCTGCCACCGAAAGCGACCAGCAAATGTACCCATCGACAGAAGTGTGCATTAAACTTGATGATAAGCCTCTATCTTCAGACACGGAGCCTGCAGCAGCGACAGCATCCAGTGGCGACCATACAGACGGGAAAGAAGGCAGTCCTCCCAGGCAGCAGCCATCGCCACCCGTGACGCCTTCTGACGAGAAGAAGAAGACGGATCTGAGTGGCCTGACACTCGACGAGTCGAAGGAGGCGGAGCACGCTCCCAATTCAGTCCCGAAGGATCCGATGAAGTGGTTCGGAATCCTGGTCCCACCCGAGCTGCGACGTTCGCAGGGCTCGTTCATCGCTGCGCTCGGAGACCCTGTGTCAGGGGCTGCCAATGCAGCGAGAGGCATGCGTGAAGTCGAGGCTGAGATTAGGAAGTTGCGGAAAGCGATTCGAAAGGCGGAGAGGGAGGTTGATGCCTGTGCGTGAAATGGCGAGTGGCATAGACGGCGACGATGACTGTTTAATAGTCAGTTACATGGGTGCGCAGTCGAGAGAGTAAATTCATGGTCTGGAAGGTCTATCATGGAGGGACTTGGAATGTTTCGGATGCACACAAGTTTGTTTCGATAGTAGTTAGTAACGATGCGTGATCAAGGAAGCTGAATGCGGAATCATCTTTCCACACAACATCTAACGAGAGTGTATTACACGTATTGCAATTTTGAGATAAGAAAGCAAATTGTGTAGAGATTATTAAGGTCCATGATTAAGTAGGTGTACGGTGTACAAGCGCATCAATCCTGCCGTCCCATCGCAGAATGGTATCATTTTCGCGTACAATCATATACCAGCGCCGCAAAACGGTTCGTTCCCACTCTTTCCACGAGTCTGCTCACTAGGAGCCCTGCTTGGCGCAAAACAGACACGATACATATGCAGTGCGTAAGATAGCGAGACGCTCTACATCGTATCAGGCAATGCCATTGCATAAGACGATCAGCTGAGCTTAAACAGTAGCCTCGGTGGCAGTGCCGTTGGCCGCAGGAGCATCGGTGGTGGTGTTGCCAGTAGCGGCGGCTGGCTTGTCCTTAATAGCGTCGTCCTTCTCATCGTAGTCGTGAATGTGCAGACCAAGGCGAGCTGGGTCGATGTTGCGGTGGCCGAAGAGCAGAAGGGCGCCGAAGCATGGCTTGGCGAGCAGATCGAGAACGCCGTAGAAGATGGCCTCGGAGTCAGGGGCTATGACGTTGCCACCCTCGGACAGACCCCAGGCGATTGGGTAGAGCATCCAGAGGAAGGTGGTGAGAGAGCCACACATGAGGAAAGCGCGGCCGACATCAGAGCCCAAGGCGTTGGCGTGGCGGCGGGCTTCCCAGACAAGGACGAAGACGATGTAGAACAAGGCGGCGCAGCCGAAGGCAAAGTAGCCGAACTTGTAAGAGCTACGGACAAGGGCTCCGATGAGGCCAGTGATGATCATGACCTCGTCGATGAGCAAGACCCAGAGGATGGTTGGCCATGGCATGCCAGCCGTGAGGAGCAGGTCCATGAGAAGGAGAGGGGTGGTGATGAACCAGTCGACGTATCGGGCGTAGAAGATCTCACGGTAGACACCGCGGACCTTGGGGTCGTTGCGGTGGAACTCGACCTCGATTGGGGTGAAACCCAGGTTGGAGCCCATGGTGAAGTAAGCAATGGCAGCAACAAGGGTAATGGCAGCGGTGATGTAGTGGAAGATACGGTGCTGGCGAGGCTTGGTCAAGGCAAGACCGACGAAAGCGATCGTGGAAACGGTCATGACGGCGCAAACTGCCCAGTACCAGTCACTGCCACGAACAGTGATGGCAATGTCGGCCTCGGCTCCGTTGACATAGTCGCCTGTGTACCGGGTTAGGAGCTGTCGCAGATCGATTGGGCATAGTACTCACCATTGACGTTGAGGGCGTCGTTCCTTTCGAAGAGACCCATCGTGTATGTCTTGTGCAAACAAGTAGCAGCTAAACGAGGGCTTTGTGATAGCTCTGGAAAACCTGCTCGGATGAATCTGCCTTGCTCTACGGCCAGCACTCAGGATGTTTGGAAGGATGAGGAGATGGATTGAAAGTGCTGGCTGGAGTAGCGCAAAGAGGGGCTTGTATAGTCCTGCATTCCTGCCGTCGCAATAGAACTGACCGTGTGACTATCACAAGGAGAAGCCGGCATGACGTAAGGTGGTCGTGCTGTAAAGATGCCCTTCGACCTGTCCACCCATCCATTGGGCCCAGTTTAGTTTGGATGGTACGAGCCAGACAGTAACCGTGGGCAGGCCAGGCAATGTATCGGCTCATGCCGGGAGTTAGCGTTGAGCCATCTTCGATGTATCAGAAAACTGGCCGGTAAACGGCGGCAGTCACTGGAGTCATGACTCTGCTCGTCAAATCGTGTGGCCGGGGCGAGTACAGTTCGCCCTTGCGCAGGACGCCTGCACTATCGGGGGAGATTGCCCTTGCTTGCCAACACCACTGAGGCCAACGAGGGCTCCACGCGCATACAGCACACCTGCGACCTGCCGAGGTACCCGTCGCACCGTCCAAGCTGGGTATGTGGCCGCCCGCGGAAAAACTACGAGATGGCCACGATATCGCAGGGTGCAGGCATAAGGTGAGGCGATATGGTGATGACGGTGGTGATGCTAACGTGATGACGCTCCCCCAAAGACTAGTGGGAAGCGTTAGCCTTAGCGGCGATATGCCAGTGCGGCAGCCACAGACGGGCAATCAATCGTGCAGCTCGGGATGTGCGGCGCAAAGCTTAACGCAGATCGATCTGCCAGCATGCGAGCAGACGGGGACGATCCGCGATGCTTGCGAATGCTTGCCTTTCTGATGGCGTAAAAGCTACGTCGACGAGCCAGCCAGCCAGTCATCGCTCCCAGTGACATCTGGCAGTTGACTTCGGCGACTGCATATTTGTCATTGCAGAGCGAGCGGGTGGATTTGGATGATGCTGCGCGGTGTTCTGTCAATGCCGTCCAAGCATTCTGTCAAGGCATCGACATGCGTGCTGCAAGGCAACGGGCCCGGGTCCGACGAAATAAGAGTCTGACGTCCGCTATCAAGACTACTCTGACCATCCCGAACTCCCAGTGCGGGGTCCTACTATTGCTGCCAACGCTTCCTATCCTACAGGATACAGAGCTGTCTCTTCGGTGCTCCCTGTAAACCCGTGAACATCCGCACCACCACGTCCAGTGGCGAGCAGCTGTGTGGGGGACGAAGGGGAGAGATGGCGTATTCCTTTGCCGCAACACCGTCTGCCTACCTTGGTACAGACCCGGCTCTTGTGCCGAGCACTCTCAACCTGCATGTCGCTTCACGCAATCATGCAGAGCCAACTATGCACCACCAAATGCGTTCCAAGGAAAGTCAGGCAATCCAGGCTTGTCAAGTGATGCGCGTGGCTACTGCGGGATCTGGTGATGACTGTGCCCATCAATGCCCTCGCTAAGCGGCGCAAGGTGGTGGTCAGACTTTGGACGGGGGTGTGAGTCGGACGACCCTCCGACTCATCTTCATGCTACGTGCCCAGAGTGCTCGCCTTGGCTAGTGTAGACACCGGAAAGCGGTTTGTAATCAGGAGCGCGGTTTCATCACATGCGAAGTATGCTTGTGCATCGCTCGTACACTACTCACCTAGGCGTAGGCACTGGCAGACATCTAGCCCTGTCAGGTCTGTGATCAACATGGCCGACAGCAAGGTCCGGATACGTCTCGTGACACAGCATGGTGCACAGCATGATGCATCTATCGTCTTTAGCATGTCTACCAGATGTATCGCATCCACACCACGAAGAGCGGTAGTAACAATAGAACAACACGCAGAAGTGGCCACACCCAAGCATCCCAGCTTGGTTGTTCCAGTACATCCAGCCGTCCGACCGTTTTCTGCGGCTGCGCTTGCCGCCACGGAATGTCCATCTGCAAGTCCTCCAAGACCTGCTCAGCGACGATTCTACCTCCAGCAAGGCAGATGGGTACACCGGTACCTGGATGGCTGCTGGCACCAACCATGTACAGGCCTTTGATGTCGCGTTGTGAGCGCCCGACATCGCCCACGAGCTCCCCCACCCTGCCAAGTATGCCGCCTCCCAGCTTGCCGTCGAATAAGCCCCCTCTTCTCGCACGCGTGGAGGGACGGAAGCAGAGCACGTTGAAGAACGAATGAGACAAACCCAGGATGGCGCCTTTGTCGAGATTGAAACGGGCCTTCCATGACATCGGATCATTCGTCAGTTCCGTAGCGATGAGAGGGCCGAGATCAGCGCCAGTACGGGCTTTGATGGTCTGCAGGATGGTCTTTCGGGCCAGTGCAATCATAGCCGTCCAGTCCTGGTGCTCCACAGGTCTGATCCCTGACTGTCCTTTCGGTGACAATGCCTTGAGGTCTGTATTGCCATTTAGCTGGCTCTTCTGAACCTTTGTTGTGTCTTGTGCGCCATCCTCAATCAGGTGTCCAACAGGTACAAGGACAACAATGCTGTCTTTCCCTGCAGGCGCCGCCGAGCCATCGACGCGACTAGGCACATTGACGTAGAAGCTGGGCTGGTCAGGTATGAGATGGCGCTTGAAGATATTGTCAAATGACTCCTTGTACTCGTCAGCAAGGAAGATGTTGTGCGCTTCGAGTTCTGGAACCTGTTTCGACAGGCCCCAGTAGAAGCTGATGCTCGAGCAGCTTGCAGGCCTCCCGCTCAGAGACTCCGCGTAAGGCGTCTTTGGCAGGAGGTTGTTGTAGGCGTACACCAAATCCGAATTGTTGACAACAATGTCTGCTTTTAAAACCTCGCCAGAGGCCAATTCGACTCCAGTTGCACGCGAACCATCTGCATCGAGGACTATACGCTTTACAGCAGTGTCCAGGCGGTACTCCACGTCAAGCCGTTTGCCAACCTCGACCAACGCCTCGATCACTCGATGGAAGCCGCCAACTGGATACCAGATGCCCTCAGCCAGCTCAGTATACTGCAGCAAGCTGTAGGTACCAGGAGCATCGAACGGCGACATTCCCATGTACATACTCCCGAACGTGAAGACGCGTCTCAGCCTCTCGGTCCAGAAGTACTTGCTCGCCCTTGACCATATACTCTCGAAAGGATGCAGCGTAATAAGATGCTGCAAGAAGTCTGTCCGCAGCATCGAAGCCAAGCTCGTAAAGTTGCGCAGCAGGACATGCGTGACACTGAGTTCGTAGTGCCGGTGAGACTCCTTCAGGTATTCCAGGTACCGCTCGTATGCATCCTTGCCTTCCCACTTCTCAATCTCACTCTTCATCACTGTGAGGTCGCTCGACATGGTAAAGCGCTCCCCATCCCCAAACCAGATGTTGTAGTTCGGCTCGCATTTCAGCAGCTTCACGCCTTCAGCCTCCAGGCTCGTTCCTAGCTCTTCAAAGGTGCGATGGAAGAGCTGTGGGAGCAGGAGCAGCGAGGGCCCTTGGTCGAAGCGGTATCCATCCTTGTGGATCAGGCTGCATCGTCCACCCGTAAAGTCGTTCTTCTCGAGGACTGTGACCTTGAATCCAGCTTTAGCCAATCGTGCAGCGGACGAGGTTCCGCCTACACCAGCACCTGCAATCAAGTCAGTGTGGTCCCACCTTGCTCTGATCCACGGACAGTACTTACCGATGACGATGGCAGTCTTCTGCCGTGTCTTTTCGCCCATTGAAACGAGATGTGCAGCAGGTCGTCATGTTGAGGACGAAAGAATTGAGGTTATCGCATTTGTCCAGATTGCATGTGAATGCCGCGCCGACAGTCTAATGGGCGGGTCATGACGCGCTCGGAAGGTGCGCCACAGATCGATCGATCAGCCACACAACGTGCCGTGCAGGGATATGGTATGTTCTACTGAACACCACACTACTGATTGACTTCTGCAGTTCAAAGTGATGCTTGCTTTTACCAATGTGAGACAATTTGACTTTTTCTTGCGGCTTGCTCTTACAGCATCTACAGAAAGTGCTAGCTGTCGACTTGACTAGAAATCACTATCCATGCAACATGTCTCATGCTGGAAAATCCGCTCATGTTTGGGGTCCTTTCAAAGCTTGATAGGCAACCAAGATCCGCCTCCACTTGGGCACAGTTGCCTTGCCAGCCTTTACACTGTACCCTGGTTGACGGAGCTCTCGACCTATCTGCATGTAACTCTCGACAGCTACACGCATTGGTGCACGTGTCGCCGAGGGAAGTTCCTCGATAGCCTTGACGCTGCCTTCATAGAACGAGAATGAGCGATCCAGCAGACGACCACGAACAATCCCAACCTTTTTGGCGAAAAAGTCATCGCCACCCTGCTTCAGCCCGTTGATAAAGGCTTCAATGGTAAGTTTCTCCTTCTTCAGCCATGGGGGAGGGACATAGCATCGGCCAAGTCTAGCGTCAGCACTCAGGTCCCGTGCAATGTTCGTGTATTGCAATGCAATTCCCATATTGTGACCGGCAAGCATGAGCTTCTTGGCTTTCTTATCTGACGTGCCAGGGTAATGGTACAGGACGAGCTGGATACAGAGCAGTGCTACAGTCCCTGCGACGCGAGCGCCGTACTGGTCCAAGTCTCCTTCGCCCTTGATAGGGCCAGAAGACGATGTGAACAGCAGATCCATCTCGAAGCCTTTCAGCATCTCATACAGCGGTTCCTTATCTAGTCGGTCGGTAGGGAGCATCAACAATGTCAGATGAGCTTCCGGAGGGAACCGCTGCATCACGAACAGTGTCGCACGACCTTGGTTAGCGTCGCGCGCCTGCCTAATCTGTCCATCACCCGCTATCTCAGCATGGCCGTACGAAAGGTCGAGGTAGGTCTTCAAAGTCTGCAGCCACTCCCGTGCCTCCGTGACGTCTTTTGCATTGTCGATCAAGTCATCTGCGACGCGGCAGAAGGAGTAGAGGATGATAAGATCTATGCGCAAGCGACCTTGGAATGTGCTGCTAGCCAGATAGAAGCTTCGCGATTTGTGCTTCAGCCGGTCGACGGATTGCTGCAGAGCGAGAATACGATCGTCATCATAGGCAGCCGCAGGTAGCGTAAGTGCTTGGATGAGTTGGAACGGTGAGGGAAGGCCTCTCACGTGTGGGAAATGTGCTGGGAAGGCGTTCAAGACGGCAACCGCATTGTCGAACGCTACAAGGCCACATACGATCAAGCTATTCGTCAGAAAGAAGAACAAGGCCTCTTCAACCTCTAAGCCGGGCCACAGGGTCAGTCCAGTCTTCGTGCCAGACTCAATCACCCATGTGCCCCGTTTGAGCGCCAGCGTATCCACAACCCACAAGTATAAGGTGGGTGCCAAGACTGGGATCAGTGTGCTGGTAACTGGGAGTCCAACGAGCAGTTGATAGCTCAGACTCCAGAGCAGAAACAAGAAAGGTAATGCCCATACGAGAATCAGACCCAGGTACAAATTCTCCCCTTTATTCATGACGAAGTCAATCCCCTTCTTCAGGCCCAACGCGAGTGCGACCTGTCCAAAAATCTTGATAAACTTCCATTTCCCACTTGCCTTCTCTTTGACGAGGTATATCGGATGCAAGATCGGCTTGCTCAGGAGCAGGTAAAGCAGAGAGGTGTTGAAGGTCTGGATGACAAAGAAGAAGACCTCCTCAAGAGGTATGTCGAGCAGTGTAGGACCGATGATAACGTCTGGTGGATAGGACCAGACCTTGGTTCGTATCAGGTAGGAGTCCCATGGTATCGTGGAGACTACGGCGATCGTAATGAGGAATGCAATCTTGTACAGGTCGAGCTTTGTGCATAGTGGCGCATACAGTAGGGAGAGAGCAATCGCAGGTGGGATCGTGTACACAAGGTGTCTAGTAACAGGGGGTTATGTCAGCCTGCGGTTCGTGTCTGTGCCTAGGCTTTGAGTGACACTGCTCTCTTACACAAGTGCGTATTCGTAGCCCATGGCTGTCTGCTATATGTACGGTGGATGTTTACGGAACGAGCGTCTATAAATATTATTGCTGGTGGTAACGACAATGGCTCATGGCGATATCATGCAGCACATCTCACGCCACGATGGCGCGACGGTCGACAATCATCTTCATGAGCAAGGAGCGGACAAGTGGAATACAACCACTAAGGGGGTACGGGATTGATTGTGTGCGTAGCTGGGTCATCGCAAAAAAGCCCAGCTACGGACGCGACTGCGAACGGCCCATCTCTCATGCTAGAGTGAGCCGCCTGTTGAGCCTCAGCTGCTGTGAGGCTTGGCATATGCACGATCGTTTGATGAGCTCATCATCTGCACCGTGTGCATCACGTGGCTCGGTTGGCTGCGGGAGAAGCCGCACCATCCTAGTCACATAAAGTCCTGGTAATTGTCCCAGGACTTCTGCACACTCAGGCCTCAGGCTGCTTAGCGGGAGAGCGGAAAGGCACAGGCAGCGTTAGCCTGCAGGCAACGCTAATCTCTCCACGATCGCTAAGTGATGTCGCGTAAACGTCATCTATTTGTCGACGCGCTCAGGCGATCTTCGATGCCGTGACGTCGAAGGTTACAGAAGCTCAGGCGGTCTTTGCTCCAGACATGAGGGGAAGAGGGCGTGCATCAACATTGACATCCACTGCTATCTGGCTAGGTTTTACCAAGCTGCGGTATTGTTCGGCAGCATGTGAAGCTGGCTGGGGGGCTGGTTTGTGTTCATAGTCACGCAAAGACATGTTGGCCGGATATTTCATCCTGTACACTTCAGAATGCATTCCGACACTTAGCGTCTTCTGTCTTTCGCACTTCATCTCAATCGTGAGGCTGTAGAGACTGTGGCTCTGCAAACACCGCAATGGCTGTCGTAGGCCAGAAACGGAAGAGAGCTGTCAGTGGGAACATCCAGCCAACACCACAGGCAAAGCATCCGTACCTCTCGGGCAACTTTGCTCCAATCCACCAGACTCTCCCATTGACGCCATGTATGTACTCAGGCACCATTCCAGAGGAGCTCGCAGATGGCGAATACGTTCGCAATGGAAGCAACCCTGTCTCAAATGAAGACCTTGGCCGAGACGCACATTGGTTCGATGGTGATGGAATGCTGGCTGGAGTTTCATTCCGAAAAGACAAGAACGGCAGAATACATCCTGAGTTTGTGAATCAGTTTGTACTTACCGACCTCTACCTCAACACCATCAGTTCGCCCAGGTTGCGCGTTCCAATCCTTCCTTCAATAGCCACCCTGGTCAACCCAGTCGCCAGCTTTTTCTTGGTGACCCTTCGGATTCTACGCACACTCATCCTGGTCCTCCTCTCGCACCTCCCAGGTTCCAAGCAGAGTATTAAGAAGATCAGTGTGGCCAACACTAACATACTTTTTCACGACGGTCGGGCTCTAGCTACCTGTGAGAGCGGTCCTCCAATACGCGTCCAGCTTCCAAGTCTAGAGACCGTAGGCTGGTATGATGGGAGTTGCGCAGAGGGTGAACCAGAAAGGCTCTCACCAGAGAAGGAGGCGACTTTCGGGCAGGACGGAGGTCTTGTAAGCTTCATGCGGGAATGGACTACTGCTCATCCAAAGGTCGACCCAGAGACCAAAGAGATGCTCATGTTTCACTCTTGTTTTGCGCCACCCTATGTTCAATACAGCATCGTACCGCAAACCTCTGACGGGGTTTCAGAGCAAGCGCTCACACTGAGGAAGGAGAAGGTTCTCAACTCGCCGGTACCAGGCATCACCAGCGCAAAGATGATGCATGACTTCGGTGCTTCTTTGACTCACACAGTAATCATGGATTTGCCACTATCGATGGATCCAATAAATCAGTTCAAGGGCAAAGCGCCAGTCACCTACGATTCAGAGAAACCGTCTAGGTTCGGCGTCTTCCCCAGAAGGTCACCACAGGATGTGAAGTGGTTTGAAACAGATGCATCATGTATCTTCCACACAGCCAATACATGGAACAACACCAACATGAAGGGGGAAGTTACAGCAGTTAACATGTTGGCATGTCGACTGACCTCAGCCACCGTCGTCTTCGCTGCTGGCAATATCGCCCCTCCAGTTCCACCAAAGAAGACAATAGCATCTGCCAAGAAGCGAATGCCATTTTTCTCGAAGTACAACGTCAAGGAAGAGCCAGCCATCTTCGATCGGGCCCCATTACTCGAGTCACCCTCAGAGGAGAAGGAAGCATTGATCCAGCTCTCAGACGACCATTCACCCTGGGCGATGGATGATCTCTTCGATGAGGAGCAATGCAGGCTCTACTTCTATCAATTCGATCTGCGAAGTGGGCAGATCAAGCACCAGTGGGCACTCTCCGCCGTACCTTTCGAGTTCCCGTCGGTGCGACCTAATCTCGAGATGCAAGAAGCTCGATACATCTACGGCTGCTCAACGACCACGACCGAGTTCGGTTCAGCCCTCGGCAAGGCCACCAAGATCGACGCCCTAGTCAAGGTTGACGCCGCCAGCCTGATCCAGAGTGGTCAGGCACGACCTCCAAAGAGCGTGACTGGTGTACTGGACAGTCGCTCTGTTCTGCAGATCCTCGACCATGACGACGTCAACGATCCCATCCGCATCTTCCATATGCCGGAGGGTTGGTACGCACAGGAGCCACGTTTCGTTCCGAGCTCGACGAACAAGAGCGAGGATGACGGCTACCTCCTTTTCTACGCCTTTGACGAGTGCCAGCTTGGCGACAATGGAGAAGTTCCGCTCGATTCCTCGCCCATACGAGCCAAGAGTGAGCTATGGATAATCGACGCCATGGACATGAAGACTATCGTGGGTAGGGTGCACCTGCCACAGAGGGTACCGTACGGCCTACACGGCATCTGGTTCACGTCTGAGCAGATCGCAGAGCAGCGCCCTGTTGACTCCATCAGGAGCGCGACTGAGGCGTTGAGCAAGAAGGATGAGGGTGCTTGGATGGTTGTTCGAGACTGGGTGGAGAAGCTTCTGGGTTGATTTGTTCACTACCATGGTGACTGGCGCTGGGAACTGGAGGCATTTACGAATGAACGGCACGAGGGGCATGTACATATAACTCACATGTTCATGATAGTAATCCTAGCGCATACAATGGAGCCTATGGCCTTCAGCTCTGATGCTCGCGTTTCTTGCGCTGTCTTTAATACTTGTCAGCCACATATCTTCAACAGGTGCCAGCATGTCTGATGCCGTTGTTGGCAGTGAGCCTGGTAGTTCCTGGACTTTGGCGGGGATGTGAGCCCGCCAACACTTTTCCGAACTGGCATCGAGATCATTCTGAGGGATTTTATATTGTTTACGTGGGTGTACTTGTGGTTGTACATCTATTTTAAGTTCTACAGTGCCCCTTAGACTGTCTTCAACGCCTAGCATCTACCTTGTGGTAAAAGGGATCATCGTTAGCATCTACGAGGTGACCGTACCCATTGGCAATATGTCGAGCCAAAACAAACATCTCAGAGACTTCCTGGAACCAATTGAAGGTATCGCAAGGTGGAAGTAAATCCGGTTGTGTGAGACCGTCGATAGGTGATTCGGTAACACACTCATTGAGGAATGCCAATTCGTCCTGCCGTCGTAAATTGCGTTGAGTTTGCCACACATTAGTATGGTCCAAAGGCTCTCACAAGTAGACCCTCGTTTTTTTTACAAGTCTTGGGAAGCACCAGCATCAGTCGATTCACTGCGCTTATACCAGCTGCAGCCGTCAGGTGGGTTGGTTTTGCTATACGGCACTCAAGCGGTTGGAAGAACACAACTTGCTGACAAGTCATAGTCAGTAGTCTGCTCCCAGGATTTCTGCATGTCAAGATGAGTAATTAGATCACGATTGACAGCGATAGGACCACGACCGCAGGCTGTTGGAAAATGTTCGATGTAAGATGCTTAAACAGGTACTTTGGTGCCAACCCACACCGGTAGGGGTTTCAATGTCCTAATTCGCCTTCACTCCCTTGTGCGCAGCGCTGCCTGGCTGGATCCTGGCCATCATCTCCTCCTTGGTGATCAAGTGGTCAATACGCTCCAGCAATCCCAGAAGAGACTTCATGTTGCCTGACCATTCATTCAGCACTTCATCTGCATCACGCTTCTTCTCAAATGAGACTACGCCTAGGGGGCGATCGATACGTGCCCAGATGGTTTTGTTGACCACTAGATCTGAGATGTACTTCTCCGTTTCTTGGGCCGGTAGATCCAGCAATGTCGTGAGGCGCTGGAATGTGATGCGTGTGTAGTAGGTGGAAATGACACGAACGTTGTGCTCAATCACACGCTTGCGAAGATCAAGCCAACGCTGGTGGGCCTTCTCATCTTTGTCGGACGGATTTGGCTGCGCTGAAAATACATCAGTAGAGCAGAGATGAGCACCAAAGTTGGACTGGATGTTTGGCCAGCGCATCAGCTCGGTAAGTGTGAAAAGCTTCAAGAGCTGGTGTTCTTGTGTGCAGATGGTTTGTATGCGAGAGTCTTGAAAGATACGGTGCAGCAAGTCCGACTGTTCGTTGTCGTATGGTGCCAGAAGGACGTAGTAGATGCAGCGCTGTAGCGCAGCTTTCAGTTGCTCAGGGTTGTCCTCGACCGCCACCGTATCCAAGACAGACCTGTAGTGTTTACACACTTCGAGGTACTTGTCATCGTGCTTGGCAAGCGTGATCTGCTGCTCGTAATACCGCAGCTTCAAGTCGGTCACGTCGTCATCCAGAGGCTCCTCGTCACCAATAGTGCCGTCGGCACGTAACCGTTCTCTCTCCTCCTTCTCTTTCTTCTCCTTCTCAAGCTGTTCTGCTGACTTCTTTGGCTTCCGCGCAAAGTAGCGTGTGGAGATCTTACGACTGAGGATGCTTGCCTGTGTCCAGTCGCCATTCTGTATGCACAGATCTACTTGCTCCAAGATGAACTCCGTCTTCTCTCGGCGACTCATGGATCCGAAGGTTTCAACTTGGAGTTCACAAAGGGTGTCGGTTGCTGCTTTGATGTCGCCCTGTTCTCTCTTGATGTTGGACAATATGCGCGTCACTCGGGCTCTCTCCACCTCAACAAAGATCTACAGTGATGAACGAAGTCAGCAAAGGCCTCACGCATGCGCCAAATCAAGTATCCATCTTACCTTGCCCTCTGTAACTGTTCTCAAAGTCTCAATGACGCTAAGCTTTGTCTCAACGTTCGGCGCATCATCCAAGAACTCCATAACAACCTGGACCATCTTCGTGATAGCTTGCTTGAGTTGTCCATGCTTCTTGCTCATCAAGAGAATTTGCTCATTCAGCAAGCCCCAGTCTCCACTGTCTTTGCAAATTGTAACGATAGCGGTGAGAACACGGGACGTGGATGGTAGGTCAGAATGTTGCCGCGTTTGCTTCTCGAGCGCTGTGAGTTTCTCGACTGCCAACTGCGTTTGTCCATTCTGTAGGCAAGGTCAGTACGGATTGATGACAAAACTCATTGACATGCTGGACCCGCTTACTTGGGAGAGTTTCTCTGCCTCTGGAATTGCAACATCAACTTCTTTTGTGAAGTCCTTGTCGGCCTTAATGATCGACCCGTCAGACATGGCCGCAGTGGTTTGTTAACTTGACGTTCCTGAAAGAAGTCTGCGAAAAAAAAATGGATAGTCGGCAGGGTAATGTGATGACACGCTGAGGATGATGGTTGTACGGTTGGAAGTACTCCGGAGTGTTGTATCCTGTGTAGTTTCAGGCTAGATGTTGACCATCGAATTGAAGGTAGCAGCAAGGTAACGCGGCTCCGGCGCATGTAAGAAAGATCTCAGGGTTAGGGTTACAGCACTCTATACTTCCACAACAAGCTGCTTGTCATTCATACGAAAGCTATCATATGCTCATCTCCACTCGCGCCATGAATCAGACGTTGTAGTAGCGGTCCAGCCATGAAGCGCCTATTCGTGAATCTCATGTTGTGTGGAGGTACATGTGTATATATACATACTCTGATTTACCTGCTTCAACTGCAACACACACCTGTCCTATGGGTTCGATCAAGCAGTCGACCAGCCTACTGTGCCTTTCCAACTTGCTCTTTCAACCCAGGTGCCGTACCCTGCTTCTGCTCCATGTCGGCAGCCCACAGCGCCGCTCCACATGTATTAGTGAATGCGAAGAAGATTCCTGCAATCGGTATCATTTCCAGCAGAACAGCCGGTATACCGAAGCTTTGGCGGAGTCAGTACTCGTACCAAAAACGACGGAAACTAGGATGGTGTACTTACGATGTGTAGGCGCCCTTTCGCTGCTCGACCCACTTCTCCTTCTGTGTCTTGTTCATACCTTTCAGGTCGTAGTATCTACTGTGGGCTAGTTACATCGTTAGCATACATACGCCTAGATTGACTAGATCTCCTTACCGGCAGGTCCAACTTTCTTTCCCTGCAGGACTATGAACGCCGCGGTGCCAACGACTGGGATGAAGTTGAGTGGCAAGTAGAAAAAGTAACTGCCGGAGTGTTAGCCACGCATCACTCCCCTGCGAGTATTGACAAGGCCAATTTACCGTATCATGGCCTGTGGCGTAAACCTAGCAAAAGGTTTGCTGACCAACTTGCCAAGTCGAGCAACAGCGTCGCCAGCACCAGAGCCCTTGACCTTACGCTGCCTCTCTACAAGGTCCGCATGACCTTTTGCCACCAAGGTGCCGTCGAAAGTGTCAATGAGCGAATCCCCAATTAAGAACATCTTCGACAAGACCATGGTCAAGGTACTGCTCTCACTGAGAACTAGGAAGGCGGCCGAGAGTGCAGCAAGCGGACCTGAGCTGAAGGCCATGATTGTCATCTGAGGGAGATAGGTGAAGAGGAACATGAAAGTTGTGATGCCAGTCCCAAGGGTAAGAGTGGGCGCCAGCCTGCGCAGAAGCGGTCTCCATAGGTCACGATGGGAGAGGTAGTAGAAGATACCCTGCGCACGATCAGTTCAGTCGTATGTGATGGTGTTCAATTGCTTCATAGAGACCTTCAAGGGATACAGGTATGCTCCAGACTTGGCTCCCTCTTGAGAGAGCTGTTTCAGGTGCTCCACCTCTTCCAGAGCGGTCTTCTTGATTGTGGCAGACATTCTAGTGGACACTCTTAGTAGATCGTAGATTATCTGAATAAATCGAACTTAAGACTGACGGAACGCGTACTGAAATTGCACACGAACTTGGGAAGTATTTTCTCTGAAATGTTTGAAGTCGACCAAGCTTTCCATGTAGTGATTGTGTTGTTGTTGATAAATTACGTCACAAAGGTATGGCAGGCTTGCAGCTGCACATGTCTACCTTGCCATCAGGCTAGGTCAATTGGAGACACCCGAACACTAGAATGTTATATATCTAAGATTTTTGGTCGAAATGCTCACAATATATCAAAGGTATCACTTATACAAATCTTTCATAGAATCTGACTTGAAGCTGCATTACTCGACTCGTATAAACTCCCAGAACCCTGTTCCTACAACGCCTCCCGTGTTTTCTCACCAGGGATCAACGTATCTTACTCTTTTGTAAGTGGAATTTACCGCTTCTTCTTACCCCTCTTGCGGTCTTCATCGTCAAGTCCACTCTCACGGTCTTTTTTGGTGGCCTTCTTCTCAAGCTCGTCCCAATCCTCACCCTCCTCCTCATCAGAGACCTCCTCTTCAGATGCCTCTGCCGAAGCATCATCATCAAACTCAGATTCGTCTTCTGACGACTCATCGCTAGCAAGATCACTCTCGCTGACGTCAAACTCAGACTCCTCTTCCTCGTCATCCTCACCTTCTGAATCTGATTCGGTAGACAGGAAGCTCCAGCCTCCGTCTTTGAAGAAGGTGTGCGGGTCTTGTACTACTGTCTTCATGATAGTTGCCCAGTTCAGGTTGAGTGGACCTTCAGTGTATGGGATGTCAACAGAGTCAAGCCAGTCCTTGACGCCGTCGAGCGATTCGACAGGAATGGTGTTGATGTGAGAAGGTGGCCGAGTGAAGTCCTTGAATACAACAACCATATCGAAGTTTTTCAAGCCAAATTGTACACGTTCCAAGTGGACAACCTCGATATCTGATAGAGTGATCACTAGGAACGGAGGTTCTGTTAACTGGACCAAGCAATCCGTGGTTGGCTGGATCGTGACACTTGATCTGCTGGGTACACCGTTGAATCCAAGCTCTCGGAAAGGCATGTCGACGGACAAACCCTCGTTCTTGCCAGCATCGGCAATCTTCTCCGTGAAGTTTCGGAATTCTCGATCAAGTTGTGTACGCCTGCGTCTCTCTTCTTGCTCTGCTTCGAACTCCTCCTCATCACCATAACGATGCTTGCGCTTGCGGTTGCCAGTCTCGTCGAATTGCATTTCTGTTGCTTCCCGGTAGAACTGAATGTCCTTTGTCTTCTTCTTGCCAATGATGATCGGATTGATCAGATGAACGTGAATAATCACAATCAACTCACCGACACATGGTTGGAAGAAGAGGTGCTTCACGTTGCTGAACAGGACATCGATCTTTGGTCCGGTCAGGTGGTGATACCGCAGACCGTTCTGGTGGATCTCCACACTGCCGCCGATACGCTTGGACTCCATAGCTGGACGCATGTAAATGTTGTCGAGGCGGTGGGGGCGACGGTTGCGGATCTCGATAAGCTTGTCTTGCTCAACAACGTCCTCCATGTCCTTCTTTTCCTGCTCCTTGCGCACGGCAGACTTCTTCATCTCTGTGATCTGATCGGCGATATCTTTCATACGGTTGCTGTCCCTGCTACGGAATGTGAGGGACCTGATGAAGTGAGCGCCGGGATCTTCGAAAGGCTGGTCATCCTTCCTGCCAACACCCTGACCGGGTGAGAGGAAGTTGATGCGGAGAAGCATGAAAGTGCCGTCGTCATAAGCAGTTGCATTCTTGACGGTGGTGACATGGAAAGGAACCGGACGGCCCATGATGGGAAGGATGATTGAGTTCTGCTTCGGGTCCACTAGAATCATCAGATCCTTTACTCGGCTTGGGAACTGACTGTCGCGCTTGTACGACTCGAAGCGTTTGAACTTCTTCTCCTCAGTGCCGTTCAAGTTGCCATGACCTTCACCATACTTCTCGGCACCTTCCCTCTGCTTCTTTGCGTGGAGCTCCTTTTGATGATCCTTCCGCGCAGCCTCCTTCTCTTCGTTTGCGGTTGCGTTGCCCTGTCCTCGCAGACGTGTTTTTGTGATGTTTGACGAGGCAATCGCACCCACCCGAGAATCCTTCTTTGGCTTCGGCTTCTCTTTCTCCTGCTCTTCTTCTGAGTCGTTGAAGAAGAATGACGTGCTCTCCAGGTCCATTGTGGCATCCTTAGTGAAGACAAAAGGCTCGCCAGTGCCGACACCAGCAGCGTTGATGCGAACGGTATCGCTCAACATAACGGAGTACGTGCTGTCACGCTTCTTGTCGGTAGGTTTGGAGTTCTCCACACCAGTGAAGCCGGTAGTCACGGCAAAGGTCATTCCGTCCTTCAACTGCCTTGTGTTCTTGCTGTTCAAAACCAACGTGTTGTCTTTTTGTTCAATGCCGATACCAGCGCCGACGTTCTTCAAGAACTTATCCACCAGGTCGGACTTCTTCGACGTGATCAACGATATTGCCTTGTTGTACACATCCTTAGCAACAGCGCCATCTTTGAGCTCTTTGATGACTGCTTGATGAACACTCAGCAGGAGCTTGTACACGTTCTCCTGCTCTTTGTTGGGGTCGACCATGTAGGTACGCGCTATTGAGGAGCCATAAGTCTGGTACCTCAGGCCAAACGCCGAGACAATCACGCCTGCGTGAAGGTTGCTGTTGTCAGGATCGGCCCTGAGTGACAGGTCGAAGTTGCCACCACTCATGACCGTGGGGCTTACGCTCCAGTCCAGTTGCATAGGGTCGAAGTTCCCTGAAATCTTGATCGACTTGAAAAACTTATCGTCATCGATCTTGTTGGTGACCTTCTCAGACAACGCCTTGTGGGTCATCTTCTTATCCTTGTCGAGGATGTCGCTCATGTATTCGACGAAGAAGTCCTGCATGAGGTGTGAAGACGCACGCGACGCGTTTCGAATGGCTCGCAGTTCGTGTTCATCCTTGACACTCATGACGCTAGAGAGCGCAAGGCTGATGTCTACCTCCTCGATATCCTTGCTGATGTCACTGAACGCAGCCTTCCACTCTGTGACGAACGGGCCGCTTGAGGTATCCTTTGTGATCACACCCACCTTCTTGCCAGCGCTCTTGATGGTGTCGAAGCAGCGCTCAAACTGCTTCGCATTCTCCTCGGCATCCTTGCTCCTGACTATGATTTCGACAGGAATCTTTCCGTCCTTCAGGGTCTCTAGGTATGTAGCCTTCTTCTTTGTCGTCACGATGTACATTGCCTCCATGGTGAAGAGGAAGAGCGTTGCGGGGAATTCATATCCCAAGAGCCAGAATTGTATCGCATTTGCCTTCTGGAACCCAAGAGCCTCGTCGCTCTTGCCCATGACAATCGCTATGCTGCCCACATCGCCGAAGACATGGTTGCCAGAGCGCTTATCCGCCTTCCACTGTGAAATGAGGGAGGAAAGCCGATTGTGGAAGTTATTCTTGTCGATGCTGACTTCGTCCGCCATTTTGATGATGGCGCCGCACGCCTAGGAGTCAGTCCGGCTTGCGGGTTTGATGGCGTAAGTGGTGGCAGAAAGGAAGAAAGGACGGTCGTTTTGCGTTTGACAAGATCAACGAGCGTAGGCAGCTCTCTGGAGCCTGCTGTGACGCGCTCCGGGGATGCACGTGTTCCGGCAGGTTTCGCGCGTCGAGCCTTGGCACAAGCTCTTCTGCCTAAAGCGAATGGAGGCGCGCCTTCCAGATTGAGCGTTATATCTGCTTCTCCCGTTTGCATATAGGGCTGAAGCGGTCGTGCGATGTTTCTCTGATAAGACTTACATCGCCCGAGGACGGCAATGAAAGATGGAAGTGACACTCGGGCACTTCAGGTCACATCGAAACATGAGGACCGAAAACCAGGCGCTGCTGGCAGGAAGAAGCAGGATAATGCCGCAACAGGTGCTTCGGCAGCAGGGATTCGCGCTATAAGTGCCAGGTTCCTGACTTTCTGGTTCCGAGCCCCCATCAAGGCGTTCTTCCGGACGCGAGTAGAGTGAGCATCTAATGTCTGTGCATGCCATATAAGCCTTTGCTGACGGTGTATAGTTACATGGTAAATGCGAGAGTGAATCTCATGACTGGACGTTGATGTACTAAACAACCCACAGGGCTATGTCCGAGCAATCAACCCTCGCATCCAAGCCCAAGAAGCCTGGTCATGGCATCTGACCACACCGGCTCTCCTCGCACACGCCGTCAAGCAATATGGATGGGGCTTCATCCCGAACCAGGTGCTGCCTCCCTTACTTGCCAACGCCACCGTGGGTGCATTGCTGTACACATCATACCTACAGACGCTTGGCCATCTACACGAGCCCTCCTCCCGAGCGGAGAGGCGTGTTTACCCTCCGCCTCCACTCCATACGGCCTTCACAGCCGGCTTTACAGCAGGGGGCATCCAGTCACTGATTGCGGCGCCGCTGGATGCACTACAAGTCCGGTTTCAGAGCGCGGAGCTCCTCGAGGGCAAGTATAAGAACATGTGGCAGTACGCCAACATGAAGTCCCGCGAGATCGGCCTCCGAGGCATCTTCGCCGGCTGGTCTCTGAGTTTTGTCAAGGATAGCTTCGGCTACGGCGCCTTCTTCGCCACGTTCGAGTTCGTCAAGAGCCAGTGCTTCTACTCCTTCGTCAGCAGCTACTACGGCCAGTACGCCAAGCTCTCCATCTCCCACCAGCGACAGATTGCCGCAGCAGCATCTGGACCGCGTGAGCAGAACCCCGTCATCAAGCCCCACTACATGATGGAGCCGGGCTTCATCTTGCTCGCGGGCATAGCAGCCTCGATCACCCAGCAGGTGATCCAGCATCCTCTCACCCGGCTCCAGGAGGTCCATTACCACCGCCTCGAGTACATTGACAACCACAGCCATTCCCACCCTGGCACACATCATAGGGATACGATGAGGCTGTACGCGACTGCATACCGCAAGAGCTGGAAGCAATGCCTCGCGCTTGCACGGCGGTCAGGAGGTCTGCAGAGATGGCTCTATGCTGATTTCGTCGGGGCGGCGCTGAGACAAGTCCCAAGCACGAGCGCTGGTCTGATCGTGTTCGAGATCGTCAGAAGGAAATATGCACTAGACGGCGAAGGCGTGAAGATAGAGAAAGACGGATACGACATCTTACTGCCTTGAGAATCGTCACATCCAGAACCCCACTTATCCCGAAGTTACGACCATATACTGGTCTATTTGTACATGTTGGGAGTCTAATCTTCGCTACTGTTACACAGGGGCTGAGGAGCGTAGTATATATATCTGTACATTCACCTTTCTCAAAACAGGCAACCACCAGCCTACTTCTCTCATCTAGACCTAAATCTCCCCACCCTGCCTCTTCCTCCTCCCGGTCCCATTCCCCTTCTTGTCCCTCTTGTCCCTGATCCCCTTGACCTTGCGGCCCCTCATCTGCCCGCCCTTGACGACAGGGACCTCGCCCTTGACATGGCCCTCGACATCCAGCGCCTCGTCCTTGGGCATATTGGTGCCGCTCCTCGCGGCCCACGAGACCCTCGTCTTGGCGCCCAGCGCCCACAGGTCCCCCCACTGGCTCTTCCTCGCGTCGCGGAAGGCCTGCCTGCTGAAGCTCTTGGGCACGGTCCAGCGCTCGAGCGTGCCGGACGGCGTGCAGACGTCCAGGATGACGTGGCCGCGGCGCTTGAGCGGGGGCTTGATCGAGCGCGGGAGCGAGAGGGAGTGGGGGGCGCGTCCGAGGGCGGCGGCGTTGCCTGCCTCGCTGCCGTCGTCCTGGGCGAAGAAGTCTTCGGCAGATGGCAGGGCGGAGGCTTCCTGCTCGGTGCCCGGGACGCCGTCCTCGTAGCCGGCGAAGGCGCGCAGCGTCGCGTCTTCGTCCTGCAGGACCTGCTCGTCCGGCTGCCCGTCGACGTCGGCCAGGCGGCGCAGGTCGCGGCCGCGCATGATGCTCAGGTAGGAGAACTTGACGTCCTCGTGGTTCTTGTCCCTGGCGCCGATGATCTTCTGGAGGAAGGGAGGGCGGATGTACCTCTGCTCGAAGTGGCAGATGTCCTTGCGGCCCTTGCGGATGCCGTTGCGTTGGTACATGGGGCAGGTCTCGTGGTTCGTGCACGGCGCGATGATCATGCCCTTGTCCTTGGGCTCCACGGGGTCATCGAGGGGTTCCTTTGCGCCGTCGTCCCATTCCACGTCGTTCGTAGTGGGCTTCGAGCCAGGCGGGGCGATGCGGGTGTCCAGCAGCATCTCTCGAGCGCCGGCAATCAGCTCGAAGCCTCTCGGCACGCCCTTCTCTATCATGAGCAGAACACCACCATCCACCGACAGCAGGCTCCAGAGGTTCTGGACATGCACTTTCCGCAGGTAATCCTCCTTCAGAGACCAGAGGGTGTGAGGGGCGATGACGATGTCGAACTTGCCTGTGTCCTTGGCGGTCTCGGTGTGCACATAATCCGGCAACCGAGGGATGAAGGTCGTGCTCTCCAGCAACTGGCTTGCTCGTCTCCGCAAAGCATCTGAAGCAGTGAGCACGGTGGCATGGCCTAGAGGTGGACTGGCGCCAATACCGCCAACCCGACCATCAGCCTCCGCAACGGCAGTGTTGGACTCTGCAGAAGACTGTTCCTCATGCATGCGCTCCCACTCAGCACGCAAGACCTCCCGGACGGCCAGAACACCAGCTCCGCCAGACCCAGCGTCCAAGATCCGCAGTTCGCCGGCCTGAGCCTTCCGTACCAGATTCTCACCCCAATCGGTGCCAAGACGCTTCCGAGTCTCGACCAGGATGCTGGCAGTAGTGGCGTACATGGCAGGATACAGCACAGAGAGGTACGAATCACCTTCGATGTTTGACATCCTGCCCTGGTACGCGTCCAGAGCGATTGGCTTCGGCTGCATAGTGCGCGCGAGAGCGGGCGTGGCAGCACTGTAAGGGAGTCCGACCCCACCGAATATCCTGTGTGCTGCCTCCCCAAGATGCGTGGTCGACATGCCAGAGAGCAGGTGCGTGATAGGAAGCACAAGGCTGTCTGATGGCAGGTTGATCGTCGTGGGCGAGGTCCGGAAGCGGTTCGTAACGGTGAAAGGATGCGATTTCACGGACGTGCCGGCGCTTCCATCGTCTTCAGCATCTTCCTCCCCTTGGTCCTCAGACAATGCTGATTCGATATCAAGCACTAGTTGCGCCTCATCCGGCGGTTGGCTCTCCATGGCATCTTCCGCCAGCTCTTCAGGCTCCAGCGCGACCTCCTCGAGTTCTCCCTCCTCGTTTTGCCTTAGCACACCTGTTCCTAGCCTCCCCTGTCCTACTTCATCGTCTCCAGTCTCTTCCTCCTCAATTGGGACTTCGCTACGTTCCTTCCTGACGATCGGCGCTCCGTATAGTCTCTCGTACACCTTGTATTCCTCCTCACCTAGTAACCCTTCAGGTAAGACATCCCCAAAATGCTGTCTGGCTAGGAATGCCTTGTCCTCTGGCGACAAACGGGAGACTTGCGAAAGGTCAGGTGATGGATCTGAGGTGCCAGCATCGCCAGCTCGACCGTCGCCATCTAGGTTTGCAGCGTATCCTCTACCGCTGCCGGTATTGCTCTCAACGTTTAATGACTTTGGAAGGTCGCTGTTCTGATATAGCTTAGTCCGCGTGTGTAAACTTCTCGAGATTTGCTGCAGAGCCGGCCGCCGACATCGTGCCAGCTGTTTGGCATGTATGGACGCTCGTAGTCGACATGGTGCACAGATTGCACCTGATAATGGCGCCAATGCCGGCATTATATGTGGGTTGTAGAAAGACAGAAATTGTTCCTGGAGGTTCACGCAAAGGTGCGCGCGCGTTAGGAGCGCGTTTCACGTGATATCGATTCGTGGCAAACCACACCTATGGGGACACGCGGGGGGTCATCACATGGCAATCACACAGATACGGATAGTGCACGGCGAAGGGGTTCGGGTGGAACACGTCATACACCACTATATGAAGCGAAGCGAAGCGCGCCAAAAGACATAGAAATCAAAGAATCCACGCTCTCCTTGGTGAGCCACGATGCTGCTTAGATGAGGCAGGCTTTCTCAAGCCCTTCTGAAGCCTCCTTTCGCATTCGATCCCGCTGGCATCTCAGACCATGTACCTGCTTTCCCAAACCAAGCTCTTGCCTCGAGCGCTTCCCCTTGTCGCCCATGACCTCCCCACGCGTCCTCTTTCCAGTAGGGATCGGTTACATACGCGTGTTTGCATCTGAACTAAGAGAGTGATTGGAAGGGTACAGTTAAGCCATGCCGTATATCCGAAGCTTGGATGATGTGTGTGTGTGTGTGTGTGTGTGTGTGTGTGTGTGTGTTTTTTTTTTCGGGTTTGTTTTGTTTGGTGATTTGAGTGGTTTCGATATGGGTCGTGATGTTGAAAAGTGCCAGCAATTACAAGAGCCATCAGGACTGAAGTGGTCCTGTGACTTGGTCGAAAATCTGCAGATGAATCCGGCTTTTGATGTTGACAAGCCGCCGAAAGCCCTGCCGAGTGACACTGCCAATGACGAAGTTCGGTGCTGCTGCAAGCCGTATGCGCTTCTCCTCAAGCAAAAGACACTCGACCTCAGTATCGAGTGCCATAAGAGAAGCGAAACGGTCAGCGAGACAATTCATGTTCTTGCGCACCAGTACCCATATGAAAGATATGTCTCCGGACGGTCAGGCCCTCCCTTTTGTTTCCCCTTCCCTTTTCAAGAGCATGACCAGGGTCCATCCGGAGACAAGTCAAGATAGTTGTAGATCCGAGTTTTGGCAACCCTGCCCGGTCCATCCATGCCGTTCAGTAATTGTTGTAGCCAGACTGTTCAGCGCCACGCTTGCTGGAGCGAAGTTGCCTATGGCCACAGAGGGAAGCGGTCAGCTAAAGTCTTCTACAACCCCCCTCGCGTCAAAATCAAGATGCACGCAGAGGAGAAGGCGCCTTACAAGACGTGGTATGAGCGGAAAGGCGGTAGGCCGTGTGGTAACTCACATTCCAGTGCCCTCCGCCCTCGGGTTGACTGGGCCACGACGGTCCTTGGAAATGCCGCCGGTCTGACCGCCTGTGGCACGGGCAGTACCGCGCTTCTCTTCCTCGTCGCCATTGTTCTGGCCCTGAGCCTGGGCGATGGCCTGGGCGTTCTTCTGGTACTTGTAGACGGTCCAGTCGAACACATAATCATACTGGAAGCCCTCACGAACGAACAGGTCACGGAAGATCTTGCGCAGGTAAGAGTAGTCCGGCTTGTCGTCGAAGCGCAGGCTACGGGTGTAGTTGAGGTAGATGGCGAACTCGTTGGGGAAGCCACGGCACAGCACCTCGGTGGGGGTTGTCATCTTCTTCTCCATGATCCTGTCGTACTTCTGCTTCTTGGTGGCAGCCTTGAGACCCTGCCATGGGAGGGCACCACGGCAGAAGTAGAGCATGACGTAGCCGAGGGACTCCATATCATCACGGCGGGATTGCTCTAGACGAGGGGAAAACAAAGTCAGTTGATTTGTCCCCGAGTTGTTGGGTGGAGTAGTGGGTGGGAATCATGGGGTTCTCTGGGACTTACCGACGCCCAGGTGGGTGTTGATGGAGGCGTAACGGGCAGTGCCGGTCAGGTTCTTGTTCTCACGGTACGGGATGTGGAAGTGAGTCTTGGGGTCACGGTACTTCTTGGCCAGACCGAAGTCGATGACGTTGACCTGGTTCCCACGCTTGCCGATGCCCATGAGGAAGTTGTCGGGCTTGATGTCACGGTGGATGAAGCTCTTGGCGTGGATGTACTCGATGCGGGAGATGAGCTGGTCGGCAAGCAGCAGGACGGTCTTGAGGGAGAACTTGCGGTTGCAGAAGTTGAAGAGGTCTTCGAGCGAAGGGCCGAGCAGGTCGAGCACCATGGCGTTGTAGTCACACTCGGTGCCGAACCATCTCACGAATGGGATGCCGACGCCGCCGGCAAGCGACTTGTACACACGCGCCTCGTATTCGAGCTGGGGGTGCTTCGCCTTGACACTCTCAAGTTTGATGGCAATCTCCTCGCCAGAAATGATGTTGGTGCCTTTTGAGAGTGCGTTAGTGACCGTCTCAAGTCGCTCTGCTCCGCCCTCGTAGCGTCCGCCATACCTAGGTAGATATCACCGAAGGAACCGCTGCCGATCTTGCGGCCGATGCGGTACTTGTTGCCCACGCGAAGGTCCTGAGAGCATGTTAGAACGCGCGGCTGTCCATACACGCACTCCTGCAGACGCCAGTGGCATCGGAGGGGGCAGGAGAGGCAGCGAGCGGGCTGCAATCGTGAGACTCGTAGGTGGGGCGAGATGGGATGGGTTGCGTACCATGGTCGTCATCGTGAAGGTCGACCTCAATCTAGAGGGATTTTCCGTGTGTATGCTGGGAGTCGAGTGGATGCCCAGTACTGGATGCTGAGCGGATTATACGGAGAGCCGACAGAGTGAGAGGATCCAAGAGGCCGACAAGGAGGAGGGAGAGGAGGACGAGGAGGGTCGTGTGTGTCGGTGGTATGGGTGAGGAGGAAGGATGCGAGGTGGGGAGGTGGTTGTGGTTGTTGTAGCAGGTGGCAGAAGGCAGCTGTTTGTGAGTACGGCGGTCAGCACAGGCAGGCAGGCTTTGGCAGGCAGGCAGGCAGGCTTTGGCGAGTGCCAAGCAGAAGCGGGCGGGCGTTGCTGATTGGGCAGAAGGGGGGACAGTGCGAGAACAAAAAAAACAAGCTGAGCAACGGCGGCCAGGACGAACAGTCGGAGGGCAGAAGACAGGTGAGACAGAGACAAAAGAGAGACACACACACACGTCTGGGGAGTTTTTCTTCTCTTCCCTCGTGGTCGTTGAACAGCTTACGACCAAGGGCTAGGCGCGCAGGCAAGAGGAGAGGAAGCAGGATGAGGATGGGGGATGAGGATATGTGCTTGGGCTGCAAGGGCACGTGAAGTGGGAGCGGCAGAGGGAGTATGGGTTTTGCAGTAGCTGTAGGAGCAACCTTAAACAGCGCCCGGAGTGCCAAAATCCAGAGTGAATGAAAGACAGACAGACAGGCAGGGTAGCGTAGGGTGGCATAGGGTAGCATGCGGCGGGTACTAGCGAGGCCAAGTGGAGCAAAACGCTGACAGCGCCGCAGCACGATCGCAGTGCTGTATGTGCGTGTACAGAACACATCACTGGGGGTTTGCGTGATCAACAACAACTGACTTGTTACCTATACAATGCAGTACTGTCCGATTCCGTACTGCGGTATCTGTGGCGGTTCGCACTGACTGCCCGGTTTGGATTGGGTCAGTCGGTCATTCAGTTGGCCGGCTGGCTGGCGGGTGGGTGATGCTGTGGTGTGGTGTGGTGTGGTGATGTGGTGATGTGGTGATGTGGCAATCCGATGTAGAAAGGGCGTGAACGGGTGAACCCAGGCTCAGGCTCGGACTCAGGCTCCCAGGCTCTCAGTCTCAGGCACTCGCTGACGCATTGTTGTACTCGGCTGGTGGCCGGGCCCGCCTATTGCAAAGACGAGGGTGGTTGAAACTGGGCTCGATTATACACACACACACACACACACACACACACATACACGCAGGTGGGGGTGGATGCGGATACAGGTTTTGTCATTCTCACTGCCAACACGGTGGCATCGTCATCGTCATCATCATCATCAGCAGCAGCAGCAGCGGCCTCAAACACCTCTGTTGGAGTAGAGGGGCCTGTCGCCGTCCATCTATCTGCCGTGCTGTAGCTAATCCTTTGATGACCAGCGCAGCAGGCTTTCGGCGAGTTTGAGCCGAAGATCGTCAGTGCGCCACAGGATCTGATTTCTTGCCCTCGTCCACCACTACCTGGCCACCCTAGACAGGCCTTTTGCTAACCGCCCAATGGAATCCACTCTCGAAACGGGTGTCTTGAATTATTGACCTGCGCACCTGATCGTCTTGCTTTTGCCTGCCGGTGGGGAGAGGGAGGGGGAAATGGGCCGACAACATACATGGACGAGACCGCTCCACATCCTCCATACAAAGCCAATCCCGGAATCGCAGCACTTTAGATCCATTGACGAAATAAAATGCCCGAGTAGGAAAGAAACCGCCCGCCCGCCCTAGCGACAGTTGGCCAGCGCCACCTGGGTGCCGCTATATTTGGAATGCAGCCCACGCCTGCCCGCTCACGCTCATCCACACGCACACGCACACACACACACACACACGCCCGCACACGCAAACGCAAACGCAAACGCAGATGCGAACGCAAAGGCGAGCGCACAAGACGCACAGCCATTGGCACCAAACTACCCTGCCGCCCGGCCTCCACCTTCTGGATTGGCTAGGCACAGGTGACGGTGCAGGATCAGTAGTCGGATCGATATGACTGCCCAAATTCCCACAAGGTAAAGGCAAGGGGAGACAGCAGACCAGACCAAACCAATACAGACCAAAAGCGTGCCCTTCTGTCTCGCCCACGAACCACCCGTGACTCTCCCTTTAGCCCACTCCTGCATGAGCCGCTTCTTGTCGTTGGGTCCAGCTGATACTATATGCGTGCCTATAATGTGAAACACACGATACCCTAGCCTCCTCGACTTCTGATCAAAGCAGGACACGAGTGCAGCATGTTACACAGCTCTACGCGCCGCACCGCGCTGCACTGCTGATCGTTGAGCTGGGGCCGGAGGCCTCTTACATGGAGGCCATGGCCCTACCGTACGTAAAACCACGGCAAACATCCGTTATCTGCCTAGCTAGATAGGCGTCTAGATGATAAGGCGGCCCTGGGCACAGCTTGTGCTGCTGATCAAAGCTACACCGTCTTGTGGGCGAGAATGTCCTCTCGCCCTGCTGCCTCCCTCTCCCCTTCCCCCATCCTGTGCCACCTTAGGGCGCACAATCACACTGATGCCAATTGGACAACGCCGAGGCCGTCCGAGAAGAGCCACCTCCCGAGAGCAGCAACAAGCCGAGACAGACGAATGATATGCGGTAGTTGTTGCTCTGGACTCGTATCGCCCTGCCTCTCGACGTGCATGTTGGTAGGTGGGCTTTCCATTGTAGGGCACACACCAAAGCGAAAAGCCACCGTCCTCCACAGTAGATTTGGGCTAGGAGACCTGTAGGGGCGGAGCCCGTCGCCGCTTGCCGCCCTTTAGGAGGGGAGAGCTTGCTACTTCGCGGCTATTGTGATACTGTGCCTAGCGAGGGATCCGCCGCCCACACACACACACACACACACACACACACACACACAGCTGATGGCAATGCTCGGTGGCCCGTAGCATTGCTGGTAGGGCGTGCTGGGATTGCTTTCGGCCAGGACGCGGCCTCTATGCATACACTCGGGTCTCATCTTTGGCAGGTAGGGCGTGTAGCAGGCGCCCGAGTGCATCCCATCCCATTGGCGGTCGTCCTGCCTGCTACCTAGGTAGCTATAGTCACCAAGCTCTCAGGGTGCACATTCGACGATGACATGCTGTAGCATGCGTGTGTGCTACCGAGGTGTGTGTCCAGACTGTCACACGTCTGACCATTTGCCAGGCTCTGTCTCGTGTACATGCTCTCTTCGTTGTACGGAATGAACAATGGCTTATACCGCTGCTACTGTGTCACAGCTCTGGCCAAACCAGCTTCTTGAGTGTACTATTACCGGGTCTGATTCAATGCTGACATCCTCTCGCATTGAGCGCCAACCTGCATCTTCCTTCTCACGTGCTGAGCACCACGGCGATTACGTTGATCCTATTGGATGATTGGAGATCCTGAGAAACGGTTCTGAGCTGTACACTACACAGCATATCAACCTCTCACGCTTGTAGACACTTGACATTGCCACCTTTCCCAAAGTGTGGAGGAAGCGGCTGCGTCTCACGCAGGAAAAACCCATGGCCTTGATGATGATGATGTTGACAGAGTATATATACAGATGGTGCTATGGGCTCCTCCCTTACAAGGTCGGGCACGGCGCGATGGCTCCCACCATTCTATCAAGCCCTCGCTTTCCCTCTCGCTCCCATGTCATTCATTCCATCACGCACATCTAGTGCTCCTTCTTGGCGTGCCTGAGGGCTGGGTTCCTTGGGTCGTTCTTGTACTCATCGGCTGTAGGGAAAAGGAAAAACGCGTTAGTGTCCAGCTTGAATGCTCACGCTCACGCTCACGCTTATATGCCGCCTTTGCGCAGTCCAGGAGGGACTCTGAGCACGCTGCAGATGGGAACGGGGGAGGGTTACGTACTGTTCGCAAGGGTGGTGGCGAGCGAGTTGATGCCGTACGCGATGATGATGCCTGCACCGCGAATATCCGTGTTAGCAAAAGCTGTCCGCGCATCCAGGCCCGTTAATCCCCCCAATTCCAAGTCCCCAATGTCACAACACCCTTGCTATTATCTCCCTCCTCCTCCGAAAGCTAGACGACATACCGGCGGTGTAGAATGGCCACATTGGCTTCGCTGTGAGAGTTGTCAGTCTTCCGATCTCACCGCAGGGCATTGGGAGGGCGGCTCCCATGCTCCCGCTTAGCAGGGCCACTGCGCAACATACCGATGGGCGTAGGGAACTTCTTGCCGAGGATAGAAGACATTGTGGCGGTGGGGTTTTTCCTGTGAGCTTTTGAAAATGGGCCGCAAAGGTTGCAATTGTTGTGCTGGAGGGTGCAGGTGGTGGTGGTGGTGATGCTGCGACGCTTGGCTAGAGGAGGTTGTAGAGCTTTCGGATGAGAAGAGGCTTTCCCGGTCTGCGGCTAAGCTTCGGCTGGAAAGCTGGAAACCCTACGACATTTGGACAGCACTGGCTGGTCTGGTGGGGGGGTTGTAGGTAAACATTGCCTTGGTACGGATCCGTCAATTATTCCTTGCGACAGATTATTTGAGTTGCAGGGAACGACATGGACAGCAGTTCGCAGAGCGCCTTACAAGGCTGCGTCGCCTCTCTCAAATCCAGCATGCAGCTGCTGGACTCGAGCATAAACATCCTCGACTCAGGCGTGCACGACTACCCACGGCTGTCGAAAGTGCTGCAGACGACGAGAGTATGACAGCACTTCCACTTTGGGCTCCACACAGTCAGTATTATGATCGACTATCTAACACTGTCCCCCTCAACAGCACTTCGAACTGGTCTCCGAACATGACCTGACAACCGCCCAATCCTCCCTCCTCGCAGAGATCCAACCGGAAGTCACCAGTCTCCTGTCGCGTGTGGAAACGTACCTCGACAAGCTCGAACGGCGCGAGCAATCCCTCATCGCCAAAGCGGATCTACAGGCAGGACGGCTCGCGCAACCTACCCGAGGGGGTGACGGACGATTTAGTGGCGGTAGTGGTGCAGTGCAGAGGAAGGCTTCGTCGGGTGGCAGTGGTGGCCGGGATGCAGGCAGCAAAGGCCTGGACGAGCTGGAGAAGATGAAGATGCAGCAACTGAAGCAGAAGAAGGACAGGCTCAGCTTTGCGGTCAGTAGGCTCGAGTTGCAGGCCGGTCAGCGGCAGAGGCAGTTGAGGAAGAGTATGGCTGCCTAGTGATTGGTTTGGTTGTTTCTGGAAGGGTAAGGCGTTACAATGGTGGGACTGTGCGAGCGATGATACCCATTTGTTTCGCTCATGCATAGTATCGTGGTAGGTGATTCATTGCTACATTTCCTCACGTGGACCCGCGTGTGGACGACATGTACCTCACGTGATTGTGCACTTGATGCTCCCACTTGGAAGTGTCCTGAGATGGACTGGATGATAACGTAAAACGCGGGCAGCTCAGAACAGTCTTCGGCTTCTGCGTTTTGCCTTGATTACGCTTCTAAGAGCTGGTCATTATTTATCTTCGCCATAGGGTCGTTTGCTGCCTGTTTCTGCCGCCGGTATCTTTCCATCTCTTCACTGGACACGCCTGCCTTTAGCTCTTCGTCTCGTCGTTTTCGTTCGTCACGGCTCATTTTCTCTGGTGCATCTACACTGTTCGGTACATGCGAAATGTTCTCTTCTTCCTCCTGCCACGCTTGATCCCTGCTCTCGACCCGAGCGTTGCCGGATTCCTCTGCTGAGGCCACCCCATTTGCTGGCAAGGCTTTCCCAGAGCCGAAGTATTCCGAGTCTTCAGCCGCAGCTATTCCAGCCTGTCCAGTGCAGAATGACTGCTTTACTATACTGTGGCAGCATGCATAACCCCACTGGAAGTCCTTCCACCAGCTGCCCCAGACAGATGTGTGGTTGTTGAGTAGGATGTCTTCAGGATACATACTCTTCTCCTTCCGCTCTGGTTGACCCTTGAGCCTCCCCTTCTCGTCATACTCGACAAAGTTCTCGCTTGCAGCCAGGACCTTCGGCTTTGCCTGGACCGTAGACTGGTCACCATAAGCATCGAGCAGCATCTTCTTCTTTGCTGCTGATCTCTCGGCCTCGTCTTCCGCCTTCCTCTTGCGCAACATCTCACCCTCGGTCGGGTTGGCTTGTAGATGCAGCTTCTCCTGGTCGCCACGCTCTTGAGTCTCCCAGGCATAACGTTGGGCATTCTCGAACTCAGTCGCATCTCCCGCGGCTTTCTGGAAGCCTTCGTCAGCGATCAGCTCATTCGTGGAGTCTCCTGTATCTATCATCGAACGCGTTTTGGGGTCGTATTTCGCAGAGTCCAGATCGAGGTTGACAAGATACTTTGCAGTGTCCTCTCTGATGCGAAGGTTGCGAGTGGACGTTGCCTGGTTCCTGCCCATGTCTGTTTCTGCATCGTACTTGTCACCGTCCTCCACTCCCTCCTCTTCCTCCCCAGCTTCGATCGCGGCTTGTTTCTTTATGCGCTCCAGCTCCTCGTAATCCTTCACGATCTTGTTATATTCAGAAGGATCGTAGCCATTCCACCGATCTCTCTTCGCGTCCCAGCCCAGGCTTAGGTCCTTGCCATCCTCATCTGCTGCGATAGCCCTGCCCGTCCATTTGGCGCCCGCCTTTCGCCGCCTCTGCAGGCAGTCTTTCGCTTTGTGTCCCATGGCGCCACAGTTTTCGCATGCGCCTTTCCGATACTTGGTAGCTGCTGGCTTCTTTCTGGACTGCGCCCGATCGTACCATTGTGATGTTGCGATGGGATCCGAGTGCTTTGTTTCAGACTGTAGACGCTGATGTTGCAGGTAGTCATCGTCGGTTGCAGTCGAGTCGTCGATGTAGAACGGCTTTTTCGCAATGAAGGATGGGATGTACTCGTTGCGCTCGCTGTTCTTTGGCTGCTCCTTGTTGGCACCCGTAGCAGCCTTGCTCGGTGGTGGAGGGGCCATGCCGTCCTTGACCTGCTGTATCGATTTGTGCAAACCTGAGAGACCGCATTATTCGATACCCAGGTATGCACAGCATCAGCTGCAGGTCGCGGACTATCCCGTATCCCGAATCCTGCGTCCCGTACCGACCTGGAACACGACGGGTGCACGGATACTTCTATGCCTTGTTTTGCTTGGCTGCCTGTGCCACACATTAGGCTCCAATGCACAGTAGCGCGACGGCCGCTCCCGTGTTTGTCCCGCTCTTCCCCTCAGGTTCCCTCTCCCACGGCGACTTTTCCCTTCATGGACAGCTCTGCTTTTGCTGCCTGCAGATACGACTCATGGCATTCGCTTGATATCAGGATGTTTGGACTGGCCTTACGAGGATCACCATCACAATCATAGAAAATATGCGTCAATTCATGGCTGCAACAACCGACATTGCACGGTAGGATCCATGTTTCACGTCCAATGATTCCGTCTCGGCCTTTACCAGCCACTGGTACCAGCACTCCCAGCCGCCTCACTACCAGCCCACCACCGCATTTTCAAGGCACCATCTACCTCTGAACAAGTACCAGTTCCAATCTTCATTCCTCACCTGCATCATGACATCCTACACGCGTTTACAATTGTCTATTGTTTGAACACAGCGTTTGTTGCAAGTTTTTCAGTCCTCGCCGTTCCAATGTCCGCACAGCCAACACTGTCCATCGATCCGTACACCACAAGACATGTTAACGGTAAGCGTTCCCGTTCTTGCAGCCGATGCTACCCACATATCATCCAGGTCACAACCTTGGTCCTGCATAATCTCCACCAGCATCAGACCGCGGAACCGTAACAGAATGCAGAAACTGACTTGTCGCTTCACACAGTATCGTCACCCTCCGTCGTGCATAGAAAAGAATCAGAGCAATCCATCACCGCCAGTGAAGATTACTACAGTCTCTCCTCCTCAAGCAATTCAATACGGACAGTCAGCGCAGCACACCAGCAATCTAGCCTCACGATCGCTCGTTACGCTACACCACCCTCACAATATAGGACACCCTTGCAGAGCAGCACTAACCTCGGTCGTTACCCCAGTCGGGAACATGCGATAGCTGCTGCTACTGTTGCTGCACCAGTAGAGGAGAGGAAGACTCCCATGCGAGGCTTTGGCAAGAGGAGAGAGAGCCTGCCAGCTGAGGACCCTCCTTACGGTGGTTCTGACGTCGCAATCCCAGAACCATCCAGAACTAGAGACGCCGCAGTAAAGAGAAAACCGGTACCCAGCACAGTCATCGAGATGCCGTCGCCGGATCAAACACCTACCCAGCGCGACTACTCAGGCCGGAGAGGCGTGATCTCGTCAAATTACGAAGTGCCCGATTCAGGATACGTCGCCCCAAACGCAGCGAGAAGCTCAATGGCTAGAGCGATTGACCGGGAGACAGACGCTCCCACTCCCGATGTTGACGACACACCATACATACATTTCGCCCTCGACCAATTGACACGAGATGAAGAAGTCCACAGAGAGAGCCGCTTGTATCCTGGCCAAGGAAGGCCGGCGGCTGCGTCTTCCTCCGAGAGGGATCCTTTCATATCGAGCAAAGGCCAGCGTGATGTCCCAGGGGCATATCCTGTCCGGGAATCCAGTCAACGCCGGAGTGAACAGTACTCCCAGCGCCCACAATCAGACTACCCAGCACGCTATGAAGCCGTGTCTCAACAGGAAGAGTCGCCACCTGTACAGAGGGAAGTTTCAATTGAGCCTCCACCTCGTGATCCTCGACGACCATTCTCTCAGCCAATCCATGGCGATCAACCAGGAAACCTTGCCGCAGGTGCTGGCGGGTTAGCAGCAGTTGCTGCTGCCGCTGGTCTCCCCCCTCCACCATCAGCATCCCAGCGACAGCTACAGGAGATGCCGTCCAGCGTAGGTCTGGGCGCTCCCGACCTCTTCATTCACGTAGACCCTTCTTCCGGTCTACACCAGCCACTGACCTTTTTGCCGGGGATCTTACGCCCGCTTTGGCTTGGATTGTTCTGTCTTTTCACGCTCATCTGTACTGTGCTACTGATCGTGGCTGCTGGCTACAGCGCTGGAGATACAGGGTTGTGGTACTATGGCACCATTGGTGACGGACGCTACTTTGCGGCACAATACTTGCCGACCCTGATAGGAGCCGTATTACTTGTGTGGCTCTGGCAGGTTGAGCTGGCGTTGCACAGGACTCTGCCCTTCATTGCCATGGCCAGCGATGATGTCAATGCACGTCAGCAAGCGACATCATTGCCGTTGATACCCCGTGAATTCATGTGGCCTGTGCTTGTTCATTGGAGAATTCCACAAATGAAGATCCCAGCAGCGTTCTTCCTGGTTGCTTGGCCAGTTCATATTTTCATTTTGCCGCTGCTGGCAAGCAGTTTCAATGTGTATTTCTACGGAACCCCCGGAAGATGGAGGTGGATCGCCACGCAAGGTGTGATCTGGCCTGCCGTCGCGCTCTGCGTCTTTCTGCTGGTTGCTTCTATTGCTCTGCTGTTCTGGCTCCGAAACCGTCGAAGTGGCCTTCTCTGGGATCCTCGAAGCCTAGCTGACGCAATCGTCCTACTGGAGCGAAGCAATGCCTTGGATGGCATCCTGCACCACGAGCCTGCGAAGCTTGGCTATTGGCGGACGGCTGCTCGACCTAACGAGGTATTCCATGGCTATGGAGTGTCAAACAAGAACGCCAGACGCTATTCTATCGAAGATGGACGGATTCGGGAAAAGCTGTCTGTAGTACCTCCTGAGCAAAGATATTCAGACCAGTCAGTGGATCTGGAAGCTGGAGGCCGCAACAACAACGGCGGAAGGACTTCGAGGGATGCGATGCGCCCTATCCTTCCTCGGCACAACCGAGGCAACAGCGGTGTTCCCGCGGATGAATCTGGTTTCCGCACTGCGCTGCCATGGTTCCTCAGACCAGTCTTTGCCCTGCTATGGCCAGTGATCGCCATCGTGCTTCTGTTGGCATTCCTCATCGTCAGCTACCTGTCCTCCACGCGTCTGACTGTGGATGGTTTCCTACCCCGCGTAGGGAATTCTGTTGACAGGGCTGGGTTCTCCGCGACCAACTTCCTATACAGCTTCATTCCAGCATTCCTGGCAAATCTGTGCTTGCTGTGTTGGATCAGCATCGACCTCGCCTATCGCCGCCTCCAGCCTTTGGCTGCTCTGGTCGACCGTGACGGACAGGTTGCAGAGAAGAGCATCTTGGCGTCGTACGCAGCTGATCTCCCAATAGCTGTCACCATCTCATCGCTCATAAATGGGCACCTCAGGGTCGCGATATTCAGCTTCGTCACTCTGATCGCGGCTACCTTGCCCATCCTGGCCGGAGGTTGCTTCTGGGCACTCTTTTACGTTCCGCTCCAGGAGACGCGGGTTAGCATACATTTCGCTGCTTTCTACGCTCTTACGGTGTTCACCTCACTGTACGCAGCGGCTTACATCCTAGTGTGGCCAAGCAAAGACATGAGGCGCCTCGAACTGCCGAATGGCGGCAACGCAAACACCTTCGCAGGCATCATGGCGCTTGTCAAGAGGAGCCGCCTTTTGGATGATCTGGCTTTCCACTCTCCTCGCGGAAAGGTGGAGCTGGTTACACGCCTGCTATCCTCAAACCCTGGAGCACCATTGGGGATGTCCCTCCAGGCACCAGGACAAGGTGGCAATGCCGCACAGGGCAATGGCGATGTTGCCGCAAGCAGAGTCTCCCTTGCTGACAGCATACGGGGATTTGGCAGAGCGAGACAACATGCTCAAGCTTCTGAGGCTGCAGGTGCGCAGCAGGAGAAGCAGACAGGCAGAGCGGCAAACCAGGTTGCCAGGTTCGGTCTTGGAAGACATGATGGAAGAGACGGGCGAGAATTCTGGGGTCTAGATCGCGTCAACAGGGAGACCTGACCTGGCAATTCATCTCGCAACTCTAGCGCAGGAGTTTTTTTCTTTCTTCTTTTTGAGCCTTGGTTCTGACGAGGGTCACGTCGAACAAGAAGGCATATAACATGCATGCATGGTTTGAATGGCGCATACGACAATTAATGGGCTGAAAAGGTTGACGAGATACGCATTTACGGGTGCACATAATTGTATAGACAGATTTATGGCTGATATGTAATATACGAGCGAAGCGTGAACTGGACCGCAGCTGCAAGGGCATGGAATGTTAATATTTTATTCCTAATATCTCTCCAAAGATGAATCACAGCTACTTTCTAACGATCTTCCCTGATCATCGTTGTTGTAACCGCACAACTATTTCAGTCCTGCGGTATGCAGTCACTTCCACACAGTCGCGGTTGCGGCGCCAATGGCGTTTTGCGGCTCAAATCCAAAGCAGGACTGCATATGGCGGCACCTGTCTGGAAGTAGCAAGAGAGAAAATCCTTTCTTTCTTATACGACCGCTCTAGACGTATGTCCATCCAACAAAGAATCGTCGTAGACCGCATCGGCGCATCTCTCAAGCCACAGCACCTATGCACTTCTGGCCAAATCCTCCGGCCATCTTGCCAGAAACGGAAGGTGCCTATATGATGTTGCGCTTGCAGAACAAATCGAATCCTGGAGGTGATAGCAAAACAGCTGCCGTGCGGATTAGCGAGGAGATTGATCAGCATTTTTGCCCCTGACTCTATGTAGAGGATTGCGGGGTTAGCTCCCTTTGTTTGACAGATGGCACCTTGTTCTGAGAAGAGAGGGTTGCGTGCTTTGGACGATAAATAGAGCGTGAGAGGCGCTTCCTTATCCTTCGGTCATCTGTGAGTCTACCGCTACAATTCTCTACCTTTCCCCTGTGGGTCTGCTGGAGTCATCGTCAAATACAAATTTGGACAGTTTGTCGGGGAAACTTCACTTGTTGTAAGAACTTCACATTTGGAACTTCCAAACCGCTTTCCAAGATGGGTCGCATTGACAAGGGTGGGATCGCACTGATCGTGATCCTGTCTGTGGGAGTCATTGTCGCAGTCCCATTGCTGGTCAGATTCATGTTTGTGCGAAGGTCACGCCTGACGGCTGCAAATGGGGAACATGGCCAGGTCGTGGATCTAGCTCAGATCGAGAGGGACCACCAAGTCGTGACTATGAAGACCTAGGCTTGGGATCGAACGACTGGTCTTGCGCGCAGTGTCGTGCGTTTGGCCGCTCCAGCGATGGCATGATCAGCACACGATTCGGGAGGTCGTGCTTGGCTGAGGAAATCGATGGAGATGCATGTGGCTTCTACGTTGTGCTATTGGATGCGATCCTGCGCGCCAACGGCCACGGGGCAGCGTCTATGTTTTCCGCTGTCTGGCTTCGATGGGAAGCCTGCGAGCCGTGTATCTGCTTCACTCTCCACGAGAGGCATGCACAGGGGTTTTCCAGGAGGTGCCACTCTATTGAGCTTGGAGAACGGTTTGACGCTCGAGGCAGGCAGCTCAGGCATCCTCAGATTGGCCATCGTCCAACTCAAGCTTAATCGTGAGGCTGCACACTTTCGATCCTTCTGGAGGCCATAATTAGCAGGAGGCTGAGACACAAACGCCACTTGATCAGGAGAGGGACTTTGGCTCTCGATGATCTTGGGGTCTGGAGTCCCACGGAATATGAAAATACGAAGGTAACGAGATGCGAAGGTATCTCCTGTGGATCCTGGGCAACCATACCGCACAGGCCCTGGCTCTATCGAAACGGGTTCATTGCGCGGACGGTCTATGCTAGGCACGGATGAATATCTACTCGGACTGTTGATGGTGAGACTATATGTCTCCACGTTACTCTAGACTGGGCAGCGATGTCACTTGTCGAAGAATGACCTCGGCAGTTCAACTAACAACGGAATTGGCGTTGCTACTCACTCAGAAGCAAATCTCCGCTTCTCCCACACTAAGAAACTGGCGGATGCAGGCCTCTCCCAAGGTGGGGCGGGTAGGCGAAGGCGCAGAAGCTAGCCACCCTATAGGTTTATTCTGCTAGAAATTCTAGCGTTGAAAGACGATGCTGAGGGTTATGGAGAAGATGTTATCTAAATCGATTCCGCATGCTTGACAGCATCTGCTAGTAGACGTAGTACCCCAGCCATCTTGTGAATACAATGACTGCAGACAAGCATTGCAGAGACACATAAATTCCGACTGTAGTCGTTCACGTCTTCCATTGCCGAACAGAACGATACACGATTCACAACGCAAGACGGAAGTGGACGGGTGAATACGTGAATGCCCGTAGTTACGTATGTAGAGATTCGTTATGCGAGTTACTCGTATTTGGGATACTGGAACACAGTGTTTGAATGTCTGTGATTGGTAGTGAGTAACGGCCATGGTAGACGGCGTGAGCGACAGCTTGCCACCAGGTGTGAAACTTCTACAAGATTGGCTCGAAGGCCTCGCGTCGACAATAGCCGACGAAATCTTCACCTAACATGAGTTTGACAGCGTAGATCTCCGCAGGGTGCTGAACCGTGCAGCAAGGCACATCGAGGACAACCTGGATGCCGATCTGGAGATCGAAGTGCAGAGGGCCCGAAGACATGGCCTTGGTATCAATACAGACCGGGTGTTGGCAAGCAGGCCCTTCTCGCTCTCCTACGATCTTTCTAATGAGGCCATTGGAGAACTCACTAGTACAGGCCCCATCACTTGGCTGGTGGTGGCTAAGAGAAAGACCACATGGATGGCAAAGGAGACCAACTGTGTCTGGACGAACGGAAGCATTCAGCCATGCTACATAGACACTACCCTAGCGAAAGATGGAGGGCGACGTATGCTGGTCTAGGGCAAGCTATGCAAGGATGTAGTGGCCGACTCCGAAGCTTGCACGGAGAGCATGCCAAGCGTCAAGGGCTCCCATGAGAAGATCAACTCTATCTTGGGCATGCACATGCGGCAAACCTTATGTTGTAGGCGCTGCAGCTGCTACTCGCGGGGGAGGCATTGCCATTGAGTCATTGAGTCATTGAGTTGAGTTGAGCAATGATAGATCTAACGAGAAGAGCAGGCTCGTTTCATGTGACGCTCACATTTTCCGATGTGTCGATGTGGCGGGGCATTATCCGACGTGTCGATTAGGGAGTGTACAGAGCTCATCCTCAATGGCAGCCACATGAAAGACTCCTGACCAGCAATCTGGCGCTACGTATGTCACGTGCTCGAGGGTTTATCACGTGAAACACATACTGCTCACGAATGGAGCCAATCAGGGTAGGTCAGTTTCGCCGGCCGGTGGTGTGAGACTACAGCAGCGGCCTGTCCCAAAGTCAACGTCGTGTCAAGCCACCCGGCCCATGGAATGCATGGAGGCTGTCAGGACGGCCGTACCGTACTCTTGTATCACAGCTTGGCTGAGCGCCGCTATGGCTCACAAGTTTGCTGAGCGAACGATGCCCCAGAGACCACGCGGGCGGCTGTTGGGTACTACGGCCAACGACACAGGCCGAGGCATAGCGCTTGAACAACAGTCTGGCGTATCATCAATCATGGCTGTCAACCCCTACGCGCCGTCCCTCTTCACACTTGCAATACCAACGAGCCGAACAGAGGTCTATATACATGCCCAAGCAAACGGTCGGACACAAGAGGGTAGGGCAGATGGAAGCGCAGGAGCTTGCCCAAAGCGGTAGCAAGACAGAAGGGGCCCTAAGCAAGAAGCTAGCAGGGAAGTGGCCCACGAGCAAGGGTCGCCTCTAGATCTGCAGTTCCTTACTGTGCCGTATCTACCTGGTATCACTAGCAGCGATGCTGTACCTGGTCGCAATCGTGAAGCCCTACCAAACACTCTGCGATCCGCCTGAGCCCACTCTGTAATGGCCTTTTACGTGTGCAGTAAGGGTGACTTGTCTGCAGCTAGTCGCCTCGGCCGACGCATGCCGCAACATTCCGATTTAAGCTTTGCCAGACATACGCATGCCTCTGCACCAATCTCCGGCTCTGTGTGAGGGCATTTGCCTAATAAGATCGCATCGAACCGATAACGGAACAAGTCTCCGTCTGCCTCTACAGGGGTAAGCTCTCAGCCCAGCGCACCACCTACAGAGCAGCATGAAGGATTGACAGGTTTGGTCAAGCATGTGGGGCGCCACAGGATATGGCTGTAGGGTTCCATCCCTCCGCCCATCCTAGCATCCAGGCCTCGCAGCGTGGGCGTGGTGTCTGCACCGTATATGCCCATAGCATCTCTAGGCGGAGGCGGCCCAGATTCGCCCAACGTATATGACGCCGTGCCATTCGGAGACGCATGAGATCGAACTAGTCACCAGTACATCCGTTGCCAAACATGAAACGCTGGAACGCTTGCTCATTCTTGGCCGCTCTACACTACAGCGACTCATATCGAATACCACATCAACCGTGCGTGATGTGCCGTGGTCTGCTAGATCTCGCAATAACCTTCTAAATAGGCTTATAGCCCTGGATCCCCCAGCATCCCTCCTCTACCAGATACATTTGCTCTCAACAACCCCAGTCCCTGTAATGGCCAACCTCCCTCTGTGTCAGGTGAACGGTAGAGCTCAATAACACGTGCTGGCTGGTCCTATCTTTGACACCGCTCCTGGCATGACTACGATAACATGGGTAACAAGCCCGACCAAGAACGACAAAACGTCACCTGGGTCACGTTCAACCCTGCCGTCAACGCTGGCTCTAACAACCGGCGAACCTATGCCAGCAATGAGGAACGTCGGAGAGATGTCCGATCGGCAGCGGCGAAAGCCAGCGCTGCTGCCCGCAAGGCCACAATCGCCCGAAAAGAGCGAGAGAAGCAGCTTGGATGTGCATCGCCCACAGACTCGAGGCCACGGCCACGTAAGAGACCATCGGCCAAGCGACTTGCCAGTGCAGAGCATGCCTCCGAGCTTAAGAATGTTGATCAGTGTCAACAGATCACGGCGGACTCGTCAATCTCCAGCGATGTCTTCGAGACGATGTTGTGGTCCTCAATCCTCACCAACTGTGACCTGCACTATACCGCCATGCTGTTGACCGCGACCCCCTCCAATTACTGTGCTATTGACCATCCAAAGCATGTTGGAGCCGGGCGGGCTTGCATCATCTCCCTACGCGGCAGTGCTTTGCGAAGCATCTATCAACTCTCAGGCACCGCCCTGAATACGAGGAAGGCACACGGCTCATTCTCGGCGGCCATAGCAGTGATGGCTGGTTGGGAGCAGATGTACGGCGACCCGAAGTGGTACGAGCTGCATATGAAGGCGTGGAGGGATATTGTGAAGCCGCAACAAGGGGCTTCTTGGGAGCGAGAGCATGCCGCCGGCATGGCGGACAGGGTCATAGAGGTCATACGGAAACGGTACTCCTGGCTTGCAGCTCAGACACAGGGGACTCGAGGGTTGCTTCTCGCAGAAGGAGAAGATAGCATGAGGACGAGAGCGGAGGAAGTGCTGCTTGCCACCCCATTTGATCTTGGCCGACCCGAGGCACGGGTACTTGTTCACATCTCGACGAAACTGCTGAATTACAACCCAACCGCGCCGAACTCCATGTCAGCTATGCACGAGATGGGTATCCTGTTGCTCATGTGGAGACCCCAACGAGGACTACCTGCAGATTGGGCGGCGGCCGGGCTTGACCCAGAACTGATCGAAGATTTGGCTCTATATCATGTTCGAGCCGCACTTATTGCCGTTGGCGCCGCTTGGAGCCTGCTACACTCGATGGCGACGGGCAACAAGCTCTTCATGGATGTACTTGACACCATTGACGAGCACTTCCGCGAGACACGTCCGTTGCGGACAGAGGTGTTGTTGGGGACCAAGTACGAAGAAATCGCCCTCTGGACTCGCTTCACCTTAACGGCAAAGGCGAGGCCTCACTTCTGGGACGGGAGGAGTATTGAGATTCTGCGGCAGCTGATCATAAGGCAGGACATCCAGTGTTGGGAGGACCTTGACGCCCTGCTCAAGAGATACCCGTACGTCCAGCCAGTATATGAAGATTGTTCTAGAGAGTTGTACCAGGTTCTGGTAGCTAATAATCCTGTCAAATGTGAGATGGATACTGATATATCTGAGGCCATGAGATGGCAAACGCAAACAACGTGTACAGTATATGAGAGCGATCTGATTATGTAGAAACGATACCAACGGCTGTTCGATCATATAGACTGAACTACTTGTACAATGCTCTCATCCATCTTTACATAAGTGCTTGGGCCTCTGCAATTTGGTGTACCAGTGTAGCTAACTGCGATCTCTCCTGTACTTGATCCTCGGTGTACATAGATTGACTTTCGGGTCCATCCGCGGGAGACTGCTCTAGATAGGAAGGCGCACAGACCCTGACACAGCCATCGTCCAACCAAAGCCTCGAGACACATGTTTCACGTCCTGCACTTTGCACATGGCAATCCCTTCGCGATCACTAGGCAGGCAATTCGTCTCGGTGTCTCGGCATTTAGCTTGGCCTCGAGTAGCCAGGCGATGGGAGCCATCTTCGGCATGGCGCTCTTTCCAAACAGCGCGGCCAACATCTCCCAAGATTCCTGACTTCGCTTTTGCGTTTGAGTACGTTATCATAACTAGCTGAACGATACAGTGAAAACTAACCCTCTCTAAGCATCGATGGCGTCCTTCTGCGATCTAGCACGCCACTTCCGCGCGCCCGCGAGGCTCTTACCTATCTGCAGCAGCACCAGATCCCATTCATCCTACTGACCAATGGTGGTGGCAAGAGTGAGGAGGAACGGGTTGAGGAGCTCAGTCAGAAGCTCGATGTGCCGCTCGACACGTCGATGTTTGTGCAGTCGCACACCCCCTTCGCGCAGATGAAGGAGTTGCATGATAAGACGATCATGGTGGCAGGCGGCGACTTCGATAAGTGCCAGCAGGTCGCCCAAGGATATGGCTTCAAGAGCGTTGTCACACCAGGAGATATCGCTATGGCATACCCTCAGATCTGGCCGTTTGCCAAGGTGCTTACGCCGTATTACCAGCAGTTTGCAAAGCCGCTGCCAAAGCCGATCATCCCTGGCAATCCTGCAGACAGCCTGAGAATTGACGCCATCTTTGTCTACAATGATTCTCGGGATTGGGGACTTGATGCCGCGATCATCTTGGATACACTCCTGTCGGAACAGGGCATACTCGGTACTTCCAGCAAGAAGAACGGCGACTCATCATTGCCCAACAATGGATATCAGCAGGATGGCCAACCCCACCTATACTACAGCAACCCTGATCTCTGGTGGGCTGCTTCCTACCACCTGCCTCGTCTAGGACAAGGCGGCTTTCGCGAAGCTTTCAACGGCGTATGGGCAGCCGCCACCCACGGAGCCACATTGGACATGACCGTCATCGGGAAACCACACCAGCCCACGTATGAATTTGCGGAAACACGACTGAGAGCGCATAGAAAGGCCCTGTTCGGGCAGGTCGGGTTGAACGATCCGTTGAGGAAGGTGTATATGGTTGGCGACAACCCAGAGTCGGACATCGCAGGCGCCAATGGATATCAGAGCCCACATGGCAGCAAATGGGAAAGTCTCCTGGTCAAGACAGGCGTCTATCAAGATGGTACAAAACCAGAGCATAAACCGACTGCAATCGTCGATGATGTACAGGCAGCGGTAGAATGGGCTCTCCAAGATTCAAGGTGGCATGCATAAGCAGCACCGTTTCAGCAGATCAGTCTCTTTCGTCCTGCAGCTGGACGTAGGCGTTGATAGACATGTGTTAGACGATATAGACAGTGATCTGTTGTGTCACACTTCACGGCAAATAGCAATCGGAGACTGTCTTAGAGACGAGTGTTTGCCATCCAAGTACTTTCAGCATGCAGCAAACAAAGATTCATCTTGACGTCAATTATGAAAGGCTCAGCAGAAGTCTACGAGTTCAAATTCGATGGCCTGCAGCGTCTTTCCTCATATAAAAGTTCCACGACACTCAAACACAGAAATGGCTCGCACTAGAGGTACTGATGCAGTCAGATTGCGAATCAGGGTACCCAATCTAGGGCGAAGAGCATCAACACGCTCTATCTCAAACATCAAGCACGGTCCAGTCACGAACACCATGAGAGGTAGAGGCCGTGGTAGAGGTCGTGGCAGAGGAACATCGAGCGCCAGGGCCAGAGGTGGCTCCAAAGCGGGAGCGAGGAGGAGTCTTCGCCAGTGGACTGCCAGAAAATCTCACGGCCAAGTTCCTCCCAGGGCAGAAACAAACGACATTCTTACTTCCAACCCGGCACCAGCTCAAAGCGGACTAGATACGGATTGGACATACCCTGACACAACACGTTTTCAGCCCGCAGCTATGGACATCGACAGGCAGCAGCCTGTAAATGAACAGTCAACGATTAGAGAAGAAGAGGTCGAGTGTGGCTGTCAGGCCAAGGTTTTGTCGTTGCGTCGTCAATGGATGCACCTTGCCCTTGTCACGCAGCGGACGATGCAGACCGAAATCCTGGTTAACGCAGAGCATGAGAGAAGGTGCGAGGGAAAAAGGGACGTGAGGCCAACTCTGGTCGAGTACCTGAACGAACAGATAAAGATTTCGCAGGAAACACCTGAGGAGCTTGAGAAGGACGGTCCTGCGATAGTCACAGGAAATGCATGCTCTCAAAGGGGATAAATTATATTGTGAGCACACTTTGCGAAGAGATCAGACAAAAGTGTTTCAGACATGGCGATGGCACCGCGACCGAGGCTTTGGTAGCAATGCTATATTACAATGGTCCACCGTTGAACGATACCATCGCCAGCTTGTGCGGGTCAAACCCTGACTCCTAAGCCTGCATAGTGACAGTTCTGTACATCTGAAGTAGTCTTGAGGAAGTGAGAGGCTCAGCGTTTATTCGACCAGCGAAAAGAGGCTGTATGTATTCAAGGAAAACATCGTATGCAGCACGAGGATTTTCTAGAGTGGTAATGTACCAGTGGACTTTCCTGCGGAGAGACCTCTCCATTGTTCGTGTAAATTTTATTAGGCTCATTCCTAGAGGCTTGACTTTTCTGCAATTCAAAGATTTTGAGGAATCGTTCCCATAATTCGTCGAGATCTTGTTCTTTCGCCTGGCAGTTCTCCAGAAGATCGTCAAGTCCATGTCCACATAGCCAGAGAGCTGGAAATCGAAATTCAAGCGATAAAGAACAGGTCCATTCCAGGTCTACAACGCACTCTTGCTGCTCCGAAAAATTGCATTTCTATGTCGCTGCAAGCCAAGTTGACCAGCAAGTGTCGCTTGAAGGCTCGGAACTTCAGCTTCAAGGTACTGAAGAAACGCATGTCATCGACTTCTTCGATGATGTCTGATAGATACCCAGTCTCGATAGTGTTTCCTGGAATGGATTGGACTGTATTTGGGTGAGCCAAGGCGTGTTGGGATAGTCGACTCATTTGGATGAATGCCTTGGCTTGTAAGATAAAGTCCTATCACGAAAGGGAGGACGGCTCATGTTATTGGAGATCCTGGTGCGGCCCATGATCTAAAGTGTAGCTTGCAGACTGGAAAGATACGGGGGATAATACAACATACATGCCCTGTACACATACGGCTTTGATGTTGGTATAGTAACAGATGCAGAAGAACCATTCTATGTGTTTTCTAAGGAAACACTAGCACGGATGCAACATTGACGCTACTCGCGAGTATGTCTACTCAAAGTTGTACCTAGGTAGGTTCAGGTTCACAACAACACGAGCGGAGAGCAGGCAACACTGACGAACGGCCCGTGCAGGACCGCCTCCCGTCGCTTAGTCACATGGGTGAACACCCCTCCACATATGAATTCACTTGACTTCCACTTCAATTTCACATGTCCAGTAACGCATCAATACCAGCCACCGCCGTGTCAGCATTTGCTCTGCAATTTGTGTCCTTCTCCGGAGCACTCACTTACACACCTCGATAGGCTACATCGCTGCTGAATCGACGTTCATTCCATGGGAAATCATGGACTCGTACGCGCTGCGAGACCGCGATGAGTGGCGTCCCCGTGGTGGACGTCAGTCTTCTGACCGCCCATCTCGCCGAGACCTTGGTAAATAATCTTGCGGGAGCATAATTGGTATCCAAATCTCTCAGAGGTGATCGACATCACTAACTTGATCGCACGCCGAAGACGGCCCAGGTGCCAGGGATTACTATGCCCATGACAGACGGCAACTCATTGAATATGATGACCAAGACATCAGAAGCCGCTCTCGCTCAAGATCTCCGAGTCGAGAATACAGAGGCGCATACAACCATGATCGTGGTGGCTCTCGGAGAGCAAGGTCTCGAGAACGACACCCTCGAGAGACAGACGTAAGGGAAGACAGCCTACATGTTTCCCGATCAGATTTGCTGAGGGCTGGACAGGACCTCCGTCGCGCATATCAGCCACCGAGGGGGCCTTATCAGCCTAGCGACCGTGACTACTATGAACGTTACGATCCTAACGATGACATGTATGAGGAAGGGGAAGTAGACGAAGACCCGCCACTGTACGACGGCGAGGATGACATAGATCCCGAGCGCAGGGCAACAACATTCCTGCTCATTCGCAGACTTAAGGAGTCTACAACCGAGGAACTGTTTGCTCGCGGTATCGAGAAGTTGTATCGTAAAGATGAGTCAGAGGGTGCTACGCCTGGCAGCCTCCGGCGAGTGCTTCTCATCCGTGACAGGATGACCGACATAAGCGCTTGCTTTGCTTTTGCGGAATTCTTCTCTATTGCTGATGCAAAAGCCGCAGCAAATGCTGCCGATGCTTTGGGCGAGAAGATGACTATAGGTAGCAAGAAGGTTGAGGTGTCGTTTCCAAGCCGGTACAATTTCCAGCAGGCATCTTTTGGCAAACCAGAGAGAAATCCCAGGTATTTGTTTGAGCTTCAAGAGGGCGAAAAATATAAGTACAAGATTCCTACTCTCTACGCAAGCGTGCTGCGCATTAACGAGAAAGCGCCATCTGTCGAAGTTGAGCAGCCTGCTGCGCAAAGCTCACATGAGTCTCGGGCTGTCATTCCGTCGAAGTCGGTATTGAACAATGATGAACCCAAAGCTAAGAAGAGGAAGACACAACCTGGCGGCACCTTACCAGCGCAATTAGCACTCTGGCAGAAGAAGACTGAAGAGCTGCATCGGCAAGAACAGTCCATGAAGGCGGACACTAAGCAGCCGGTGACCAGTGTTAACCCGATCCCTACTACATTCGAGGAGCCAATCCATCAATCCTTCATTCACGGGACGAGTTGTTACCTGTGCAAAACCGTCATTCCGCAGGCCAACCTGGAGCGGCATGTCAAGGAAAGCAAGGCGCACGCGAAACACATTGAAGATGCACAGAAAGTCGAGGATGCTTATGCCTTCATGAAGAGGAAAGGAGTGGATCCTGAGGCAACTCTGAAGATGGTAGTCACTGAGCGTGCTGATGAGGATATTGCTCAACCTACCTACACTGATCGTGCTGCCCTCCGTCGTCAAGAAGAGTTGAGAGCAAAGGCCGCGAAAGTTGCATCTAGCAATCAGCCTGCCGCCTTCTCTCTCAAAGACGTTGCAAGGGGCAAGAACCGCTCACCATCTCCACCAAAACCATCTTTCAATATTGGAAGCAAGCTTCTTCAAAAATCCGGCTGGAAGGAAGGACAAGGACTTGGCGCAAATGGCGAGGGAAGGACCGAAGGAATCGAACAGGGCATATATGCTGCGGGTGTCGGGCTGGGCCACGCAAGTAGCAAGAAAGGGGATGCAATAGAAGAGGCAGAGAAAGCTACGAAAGGAAGTGGATTTGCTGATAAGACCTGGGAGGTCGCGAGGGATCGGTTCAACGCGATGGGCTAAGGTCATTCCCAAGTGGTGGTGAAACAACAAAATCTTGTCGTACAGTGGCAGTTGTAAAGTGAAGTATGATCTCGACCGGCATGGGCGCTGCCAATCCATCGCTGTCAGACTGACGGTGTCATCACGGCTTCAATATTCACCAATTCGACCCAAGCCCCTCTACTGGGTGTTAACCTTGCCAAAATTGGATAACGGACCTGTACAACCAAATTCTCGATTCCACGAAAGCCAGGCATTTGCCGTTTGGCTTAGGTCTCTAGAGTGAGTTCGTTGCGTATTGCTGCAAGTATGTGCATTGTTTTTCGACTTTGGGAGGACAAATCTGGAAAGAGTTGCCTGCCGTTGCGAAGCGCGTGTTTGTTATCGTTGACGACTTGTCGGACCATGATTAAAGACAGTGTGAATTCGTGACTATGCTTTCGTGTGCCGTTCAGAGTTGGAAGTCAGTCGGCCGTTTCTGGGTCGTAAACCAGTCATGTAAGTGTGTAAAATCCCCGATAGCAACTATGTTGAACCAGGCATCTAACGTTCAGAGTAGCATTGAGTTCCTCAGTGACATCGCATGCTCGCCTCTCCCGGGTATACTGCAAACAACAGCAGCGTCTCGTGTCCCATGCAATTACCGAATGTTGCCGGACCGACATGAACGTATATAATGGATTTTTTGCACCAGTCCCTCCGACAATTGGCACCGGTGACCGACCGCAGTTCTGCTCAGGGAACCAATCGAATTCTTAGTGGCCAAAAAGGGTAACCTTATGATGGTTCTCACATGACGGTTCTCCCAGGAGAGGTCGTGAGTTCGAGTTGCCATTGTCCACTCTCCTTTTGCTGTTTTGGCCCTCAAATTTTGCGTCATACTTGACCGCACATCTGTTCAGCCCGACTCGAGATTAGCTGCTTTATTCCGGTATCAACCTTTTGGAGAAGGGTTAAGCAGAACTGCTGGAGTTATAGTGCAGGGCTTCTGATGCAGAATGGTCGAAGACACCGTGTGACTGAGTAGTATGCGAAATGGCCCGGCGTTGATAGCTGATGGGGAGCGACGAACCCATACCGCGATGTTGAAGGAGTTACTTACAAATCGTTTCAACCTGCACATGATCGAACGTGGCGCAAGCTACCATTACCACCAGCGATAGTTGCATATGACAGTTGACACGATCACTTTGAGGAGGATCCAATGGTGAACACTTATGCTTGCATGTGATCTGTTATTTCGGCAGATCATGTCTACTGCATCTTGCATCACGAGGCTCAGCTTTCGGTGATTGAAGCACCGCTGTCCCATCTGCAAACGACCTCAGGCAATTCACGCAGCAGCTTTTCCTTGAGATATAGCAAATACATCAGTTCGGTATAACGCTGAAGCTTTCGATCTGAGTCTGTTTCAGTTAAACTTTTACGACCTCAGTACAAGATTACACGGTATGTGCAAGTAGAGCCTTCTAGTCGTACTCCTCACCTCTGCACCACACAGGCGAAGACCGTCACATACCTTAGGCGAGGCAAGGGCAAATCGAAAACTACAACGCTGAAATAGCTGTATGGTTTGTGTTCCCTTCAAGCGATCGAATGGTTAGGGTGGATGCCATGTCGCACGTTCTCATCCAGATCATCAAGTAGGATGTTAGTGACGCCTCACAGGCAATGCCATTTACACGATGGCACACCTTAGCTATGGGTTCAGAACGGCTCTGGAAAATCTGAAAGAAGAGACATACCAGCTCACCACCATTAATCTAACGCCGTTCCCCTTTGGATGGTACATAAGTGTTGGAAGCATCATTGCATCTTTGACTTTGTCTTTGAAGACGTTGGGCAAACCATCTCGAGCACGGACCTCACTAGGAATACTTTTGGAACTGATCGAGGATGCGAACGATAGCATTTGCTGATAGAGCCGCAGTGAGCCCAATCAATGATCCGGCGATTGCTTATGCAGGCAATTAAATTTGCCGCATCACGTTTCAAGGTGTTCGATCGAGTTGAGGAATAGTCTTTGGTTGGATCTGACCCACAATTACCCAGGTATGGTGTTGCGTTATGGTGATGTCACTCCCACTCGTTTGCTCGCCGAACGGATTGAGAAAACATTCAAAACCCAAGTCGCGGTTCATATTCTGGTCCGTCTTCAACGGTCAATCCATTCTTAAGCTCCAATATCAATTATAATCAACTCAACCACAATACCCGCAACAAGACTCATAGAAGATGTCGAAGACTCCAGGTGGTCAGGGTGCTAGCTTGAAGTTCCTCAAGCAGGAGGCTCAGAGTGAGTAGTCTGAGACGCTGAGAAATAATGAACAGCGAGTTGATTGCTAACGTTCCCACGTAGAGCACGGCGAGGGCGCACCAAATGCACCTGGCCACACCGACGGTCAACGTCCAGGCAAGGCCCCAGTAGCTTCGGACTCCGGCTCTACCAATGTTGGTATTGACAACGGTGCCACCAACGTCCCAGGCGAGAAGGGCATCAAGGGCGTCCCGGTCGACTCAAAGCCTTCTCGCTCAAACAACCAGATGGCGGGTTGAAGATGTGTCGCTGGAGAAGATTGATGATTGAAGCAGATTGTTTTTTTTTTTTCACGAATAACGGTCGCAACAGTGGATGTGCACAAATGACGGCGCTGACCTCGACCCGGTGGAACACCGAGTCTCACATCGTCGCCGCACGAAAGGGTACAGCGGCTGCGCCGCTTGTAAGATAGCAAGATTACCTTGTTAAGTCTGTAAGATGACTGGTAAGGTTTCCACACACATTTACAGATGGAGATCAATGTGAAAATATTATTATCCACCAACTTCCATTTCCTTTGCTCTCTTTATCATCCCTCTGGTTGCTCTTTTATAGCTTTCTGCAGCTTCGGCCAGAAGTCTCTATACGTTCCTGCATCAACAAACTCCAGCATCTTCGTGATTCTCGTTCCCGTCGCATCAAACTCCATTGTCCACATATACTCATTGATATACTCTCCAGCAAGAGTGTCTGCTCTTGCGCTTAACCATAAACATATTTTACTCGCGCCTGTATCCTCCACGATGTCATTGATCGTCAGGCTGAAGTTGTTGAAGACAGCTTTGACATGCAGTAGGGAGGCGCGGTACTGTTCGTTGTTGGTCGGAGGCTGGTTCAGCGATGCCGGCAATATGAAGCGCATGCATTCCGGGGCACGGTAGAATACTATGGCGTCGATGTCCATCTGGTTGAAGGCGTCCACGATCGCCTCGGCAGTCAGGCGTTGCGTTGACTTTAGTTCGCCCATGGCATTTATAGGCTTGCAGTTCGTTTACACTTGTGGTGGTTGTTGAAGGCGTATGATAAACCATGGAGGAGCCTCCTGACTACCACCGCTTGCAATATCTAAGGTGCCGTGGCACTGGCATCCTGAAATCTCATTCCTCCACGCTGTCAAATAGCGCCCGCTATTCCAGCCCTTAATAACAGCCACCACTTCGGAAGCAGCGCTTCCCGGTTCGCTCTCGAAGGATGTGCAAATGTTACTTCGTGCCTGGTGCACGAGTCCATCACTACGACACAAGTCTTTGCGATAAGCGAGATGGCTCAAAGAGTGCGCAAGAGGAAGGATAGCCCTAGAATGGAGCTTAATGCACCTAGGTAGGTGGTCGTCCGAGCTTGAATAGTTTCGCCAAGTAATAGCTCTACTGCGGTGGTGGAGAAATCCAGATGTGGGTGAAGGCGTGTACTCTCACACCTCTCAAGTCAGCCTTCACAAGTACCAATCCATTTCAAGTACGTGATTTCGATCAATTGAACGTCCAGCATGCCAGGCAAGACGCTCGTTATACTAGGATCAGGGCCTGGCATTGGCGTTGCGATTGCCAGCAACTTCAGCGTCCGCGGCTTTACACATGTAGCACTTGTCTCTAGAGACAAGCAACGTCTGGCGAAGGATCAGGATCAGGTTCTCGACGCGATACAAGGTCAGTCCGCCAAAGCGCAGACGACATGGATTGACCAAGCACATGCTGTGCTGACCTGTTGTCTACAGAAAGAGGCTATTCATGCCAAGTGAAAGTTTGGCCTTGCGATCTGGGCGACCTTTCCAAGCTCAATGCTACTCTGAAGGAGCTTGAGAACTTCGGCACCCTTGAATGCGTTGTCTTCAACGCTGCCAGGGTAGCTGGCAAAGTACCTCTTGAAGAGAGCACCGAGCAAATCGAAGCTGACTTCAGAGTATGTTGCACACGCTGAACCAACATTCTTTACTAGGCTAACAATCAACCTACTAGCTTACCAACCTGGCACTCTATGAGACCGCAAAATGGGCTATTCCTATCCTACGAAAGCAGAGTAGTGCAGATGAGTCTCTCTCACCATCGTTCTTTGTGACAAGCACGACATCGCTCTGGCGAGAACCTGAGCCGTCGCTTGTAGCGCTCTCGATGGTGAAGTCTGCACAGCGAGCGCTGGTCCTATCTTTGCACCACTACTTCGGCAAAGAGGTTCATGTAGCGCTCGTGAGTGTAGGAGGCGTTGTGAGCCCGGAGAAGACGAATCTCAGTCCTGAGAACATTGCCGAGCAGGCCTATGTGCTTTACAAACAGCGCCGTGGTAATTGGGAGCGAGAGGTCGAGATTCCTGATGATCAGTAGCGATAGACTTTATACCATACAGAGAACGCAAGACAGGTTGTACTGTTCAAATGTGCCAGTGCTCGACCGCGCCGAGCTGAATCAGAATGTTCTTGCGTTGGTTTGCCTTGCAAGCCCCACGCGATGCGTTTCTGCAAGGGTGCGTGGAGCAGACACGGCACAGCTGGACGAAATTGGATCAATGCCGTTGAGAGGCTGCACAGTGGCACGGACAATGCGGCACAGTAGGTGAAGGATTATTATCTGCTGCTTGTTGTGACTTCATCTTCATCCCAAGCATTGAGTCTTTTCAAAGCACGACTGCCAAACGTGGGAATTCATTGTCGCTATTCCCTCTTATCGCAGTCGCAGATAGGCTGCTAGCTAAAGCCGTAGCAAAGGCATTGCTCAAAATACAAAACACTTCAAAACAAAGCGCAGAGTCCAGCCTCCCAAGCCGATCTTATACGTGACACCGCTGATCTGCCAGGTCTGGCTCTGGCGCATTCCCTCCCCTCTTAGCCCAAGATTTCGTCTAACGTGTCATCATGGAGGCGTACAATTACAAGCTCTGCCTTGCGGGAAAGCGAAGCACAACACGCAGCGATCCCAAATCCCAAATTCCGAACCCATACGAAGCCGAATCGATCCAGCAAACACTTCAAGCTGAGGAGCCAAAATCATCCAAGACCAGAATGACCAACGCGACTTGGATTTCGAGACCCGTCACTTTCGACTTGCCACTCAACTTCTTTCCTGATGATCATTCGCTGCGAGTCGTGGCTTGAGATGGAGGAGTTGTCTGCAGTCGTTGCGCCCGTCGCTCCAGCACCGCTTGCGTCCGTTCTAGTCGGCACCCGCGAGATATGTGCCTCGTGGTTCGTAAGATCTGGGCGAAACGACGCCGCCATTGCTGACCGGTCCTGCGATCTTGACTTGCCCTTCCTCTTCTTCCCTGCGTTAGTGTTCGCTGGATCTTGCTCACCCGCCGAAGCAAGGCTTGCCATTGCGAAGGAGCCTTTCGATTCTGAGCCTATCCCAGCACGGCTACCATTTCCACTGTTGCTCTTCGATCCGCTCTTCTCCTTTGAGTTGCCAATCTGAGAACCACCCATGACAGTCTCTCCTCCCATTGCGCCAAAGTTGGTGATGAAGCCAGCGAGGAAGGGCCGTAGACATGGAATTGTTGTCGCCATGATGGCAAAGAAAACTTCCAGTTGAGTGAGTACGGCGGTGATGGCGCCAGTCAGAGTTGGGTTTGTCGAGTCGATCTGATCGATGCGATAGGTGAGAGTGATGGCTGCAATAGCGATCAGACTATAGAGATTGTCAGCGGATGTACCATCATTTTCTTTCAAAAGAGACGAAAGCTTACGGTAATCGCATTGCAAAAGCGAACACCACCCGAGCTTTGCGCACCATAGGTGTTTGCAGATCCCAGACCAACTGGATGCTCATGAAGAATAGCAAGACCTCACTGATAATATCGAAGGCAGCGACTGCCTTCCATTGACCAATCAGGGTGCCACATGATTGGCCGTATACGATCCACGGCTGGCTCACGTCACAGCGCAAAGCCACAAGGAAGACTGAGATCACGAAGAATGTGATGCAAACCGACAAGACAGCCCACACGCTCATCAGATGTCGTCGATCCGGGGAGATGCGTTGGAAAAGCATCACGATGCTGCATTTCGCAACATATACGACGATGAGCAGGAATATCTGGGCGACGTATGCATACTGAAGCCAGTGAGCTCGGCCGCTCACAATATACAGTAACGGGGGAAAGTGATATTGCACTAACCTTCTGTATCTGTACTATACTTGATTGTGATAAGAGATCGATCGACTTCCCGAAGCCCTCGTGGATTTGCGCGAATACGATACTGACTTGTATGATAGCGAATATGGTCGAGATTGTCAAAAGATGGTCATCGTATCCGAAAGGAGGGCTGACCTTGGTCCGGATGTATACGCGGATCCCAAGGCAGATCAAGATGATACAGAGTCCAAAAGCATTGCAGATCTTGGTGGTGTCAGTGGAATGTGCTCTTAGAGACGTCGCAGCAGCGTGTGGGATTTCCCAGAGGTACCTACAATGACCCATGCGCCATGATCGTTCGCATCCACGACCGCAAGAGGCGTGGAATAGTCGCTTGGTAGCGATGCTGTCGCGCTTGACGTTGGCGAGGACATTGCCTCTCACTGTGGACAGTAGCAAGCAAGTCGAAAAGAACCGTTCAACCGCACACAAAGAACATGATACGTGCCAGAGTTTCACAGATAGTGACAACGAGTAAGGGCTTTGAGAGTTCTTAGTAGTGTATTTGCTGGAGAGGGGCGAGTGGTAGCGTGCCGATCGCTCTTGGACCTCTCTTGGGGCTACAGTAAAGTATCTTTACGCCAGCTCCACAACCGGCTTACCGTACGACATGCCCTGGTCTCTGGCTTGCCTGGGCTTGCCTCAGTCAGGTCGTTGATGAAGGGGGGAATCTGTGCCAGTATTGCGACTGCAATGGGCCAGCATGCGCCAGCGTCTGACCGGGATCAGTCTGGTCACGATTCAACACGTGCATTGCAGTAGCCTCTTCAATGTCGTGCGTCAAAGACCACTCGCCTTGAGTATACCCTTCGACAGACCGGTCTCAGGGACTAGGAAGTGGAAGCGAGCCACAGGAGCTCGAAAGCCGGAAACGCTGAGTGCAGCTGTAGTAGTAAAGCGACACGCGCCTAGCGTTGCGTCGGCTCGAGCCCTGGCATGGTCAATTGATTGAGTAAGTAGCAGTGGCGTACCAGAGATCGATAGCCTATCAAAGTGAGATGAACAAGCGTGGCGTGACAGAGCCCTCCCAGTGACTTGGAGAGCGCGGCGAACAGAGTTTGCACCATCTTGCGCCGGCGGGTCAGAGGGAGCAACAAACCACCAGGTCTTGGGCCTTGGCTGCTAGATTCCACATGAACCCCAGGCATCTCGTACTTAGGTAACCATCACTGTGTGTTGAGATTTGAGACAGGGGCAATGATACAGCATTATCAATCACAATGTATTCCTACACCCTCACCTGTGATGCTGCAATGCACATCGGAACAGACTTGCCAAGCGGTTCTGCAGTCATCCCGCCTGGTCATCAGTACATCTCTGCGCAACCCAAAAACAAGTCCAAAGACAGTGTGAGCCCCCCTCATTGAGGATCCTCGACAGATCCTGACAATGCCAGCAGTGATGTTGCTGCAGGTATATGCACTTGGCTTCGCGTCCTGACAAATTCGCAGTGCTAATGACAAACCGGGAAATCGGCAAAGAGAGGATTAGATTACAAGCCAACCTAGTACCAGCCTAGAACAGACCGGCATTCACGGTCCGAGGATGGTACATGATGTTTCCATTCTTCGATCGGAATTTAGTTCAGGAGAAGGCTGTGAAGGGTCTTCAGACCAGTGTCGCATCTACTACTCGTAGTGCCATCGATCCCGGAGTGTCAGTATGCGACACGTCCGCGTAGAGTAACATCGTCCAGTCCCCGTATCTCTTTTGCTGAGGTTGGCCGAACATGCGCGCTCCCCAACTCTGTAGGATCCGTAGCGGAAACGGGCGTGCAGCGCAATACACGTGGGTAAGAAGCACGCGTTGTTCCTTCGGCATGTCATCTCAAGTCAGCGAGGCCTCACACTGCGCTGTGCTGAGCGCTATTCTGCCCGTCACCTGCTGTTCAGTCGCAATCTCGATCGGAAATTGGACGAAGAAACGCAGGGCATTGTCTACAGCACTGAAGTCAATGGGGATCAACCACCGACTGGTTGATTGACCAGCTCACTGACCGACTGATCAGCCATAACGGGTACTTAGGGATGTTGACAGCAAAATCCAGGAACAACAATACCCTCGAGAACTGCACGAGTTCGAATAGGACTAGTACGGAGAAAGTCAAAACAACGTGCCGCAATACCTAGATACACATGCATGGTACCGGATATCCCTGCACCGAGCACGATTTTCAACGTAGGAAGCCTGGAAGAGGCGCTACACTAGGCACAAGTGCTTAGCCTTGGTAGACTGAGAGAATTGAACTGGACAGAGGTTTGTATGATTGCGGCAATGGCCGAACCCACCCGCCACGCTAGATCTTTCTCCCCAACATCTTCGTCCCTCAAGCCTCTGCGGAAGTCTGGTTGCCAGCTCCTCACCTAACCAACCTCGGCTTTGAGGGCAAAGGAAGCTCTTCTTGGCCGTGATTGAGGTGCAACAGGGATGCCTCGTTGCTGCGGATCGCTTCGAGTGAGGAGTCAGAGTGTGGTGGCACCGCCTGATGCGCTAAAAAACTTCAACCTCTAGGCGTGGCAACATGTCCGTAAGTGGGCTCCAGCGCCCTGCTGCAGCTAGACATTCGCCTGAGTCTGCGCCGAGCAAAGGGAAAACCTACCTACTAGACCCCTACCAACACCTCCCAGCGCCTCTTTTGCTTTGACTAACTAAATCTCTTAGCGTACATGCGCTGTCTGCATGGTTGGCTCTCCATATGCTACTTCTGCGTTTCCATGTCCTCTCCTACGTTCTGGGGTAGGTGACCTTCAGTTGATCTCATTGCCCTCGAAGACTCTCCCCCTTCGCGTTCCTCGTCCTGTCATCATTGCTTGTTGAAGTGTGACACAGGTGTAGTCGCGTATCTCTGGGTTACTCTTGCAGTCGACATTACAGAGGTGCACAAGTCACAGTCGACCGGAATGCCTGCTTCATCATCGGCTAGCGGCCACAGCGAGCCAAAGGGGGCGCCATTGTCTCCAAACACTCGGTTCGTGGATGATGATGATGCCTATGAGATGCAGGAGGGTGCGGTCCCGCGCAAATACCAGGGAACGCTGGCAGATAGAAAAGACATGTCGCAGCTTGGTAAAGTCCAGGAATTGAGGGTGTGTTGAAGCCTGTAGCTGCTATGATCCTTTGCCAAACACTGGCTGACTTTGTTCGCAGCGAAACTTCAAATTCTTGTCGATCCTCGGTTTTGGCTGTACTCTTATTGCTACTTGGGAAGTCATCGCAACTACTCTTTCGACTTCCCTCCCGCTTGGAGGGACTGCTGGTCTCCTCTGGGCCTTCATTGTTGTGTTCTTTGGCTTCACCTTCGTATACCTGTCCATCGCAGAGATGGTTTCGATGGCTCCAACCAGTGGAGGGTAAGTACAACGAGGTCACCTGCATCTGGCTTGAAAAGACCCTAACTTGTTCTCAGGCAATACCATTGGGTTTCCGAATTTGCGCCACAACGAGCTCAGAAATTCCTTTCATACATTGTCGGCTGGCTGTGCTTCACTGGGTGGCAGGGTGCTATCACTTCCATCTGCTTCCTCGCTGGAAGTATCATCCAAGCCCTCATCGCCCTCAATCACCCGACGACCTACGTCCCGCAGCAATGGCACGCAACACTGTTGATCATGGCAGTTGCGGCTTTCGCGATCTTCTTCAACACTATGCTAGCGAAGAGGCTACCATTGGTTGAGGGTCTGTTGCTAGTCCTGCACGTCCTCGGCGTATTCGCAATCATCATCCCTTTGTGGGTACTGTCGCCACTCGCTCCAGCTGAGCAAGTCTGGACAGAGTTTACCGACGCAGGAAACTGGGGATCTTATGGTACTGCGACGCTGGTCGGCATGCTTGCACCGATCCTATCGCTCATTGGCTTCGACTGTGTTGTCCACATGAGTGAGGAGGTCAAGGACGCTAGCAGCACACTCCCAAAGGCCCTCTTGTCAAGCTTCGGCTTCAATGCGATCTTGGGTTTCGTGACCGCCATTACTTTCTGCTTCTGTCTTGGAGACGTTAATAGCATCCTTGGACCCGACGTCTTGAGCCCGGCGGTCGCCATTTTCTACAACTCGACAAAGTCGCTTGCAGGTGCTAGTGTCATGACCGCAGTTATCATCTTTACTCTGCAGGCCTCAGCCATCGCTGAAGTGGCAACTGCTTCACGGCAGCTTTGGTCATTCGCTCGTGATAACGGCATTCCCTTCTCTGGGTGGGTTGCACACATCACCCACGGCTCAAATATCCCTCTCAACGCTGTGCTCATCAGTATGGCGGTCACCACCTGTTTGGCCTTGATCAACATCGGCAGCACGACGGCCTTGAATGCTGTCCTCTCGCTCACGACTGTGTCGCTGCTCTGTAGTTATATCATCGTCATCTCATGCCTGTTGATCAAGCGCTTCCGAGGACAGCCACTTCCGGTGCGCCGCTGGAGTTTGGGCAAGTTTGGCGCAGCGGTCAACATCGCTGCGCTCTGCTACCTTCTGCCTATCTTTGTCTTCGCCTTCTTCCCTCCAGCAACGCCTGTCGACTCGCAGACAATGAACTACGCTGTTGTGATGTTCTTCGGCATCATGGGTTTTGCGATCATCTACTACTTTGTTCACGGGCACAAGGAATACGTTCCACCTGTCGCGTTGGTCAAGCGCGAGTACGAACACTGAACTGGTCTGCACGATTGACGTTTCTCTTGAAGGGCTGGACGTTGTACGATTTGCATTGAAGGGCGCATGTTTGGTCATTTTCCGTCTTTGAGGATACCTTTTTTGGGCCTTTCGTATGTAGTGGAATATTCTAGATATACATTGAAGCGCTGCAAAAGCATTTTGGAGCCTCCAAAATCGGTTCAATAATTGTGTGCTAGTGAAAATTTCTTATTCAGGTGCCACTCGCTTATTATTGATATAATGCACATTGCTAAGGCCATAGTCCTGTCGGCCCAGTCGGAGGGCCGCCAGTTGCGTAGATTTGGAATGCTTGGAAGTGGGTGCAGGCAGGAGAGAGCGTTCAGCAAACTAGTCCTAGGTGAAGCTTGCGAGGTGGGACTGCTAGACTACAGCATGGATTACCTGGTGCCGCCTAGCTGCACGAATTGCTAGTCAATATACTGCATGCATAAGTGTGACATGTTGGGGTATGAATTTCGTGCCCACGTGGCGATGGGACTGAACTGAAGCTCCTTTCCTCTGTCAAGGCTGAGCACGAACAGACAGCTAAAACATCGTTGGTGAGCCGACGATTATAGACTGACAGCAATAGAAGGACTCTAAGCAGACTTTGCAGGTATGACTGTGTCAGTCGGTCTACTCGGTCTTGTCGGCATAGCATGCCTACTCATCTACCGCACCATCATCCAGCCAGCCTTTCTATCCCCATTAACCAAAATCCCAAAGCCACACTGGTCATGTGCAATATCCACAATCTGGTTTGATCGGCAGAAGAAGCAGAAGCGTGTTTGCAAGACCCTGTATGCTGCACATGAGAAGCATGGTGAGATTATCCAGCTCTCGCCTGAGGAAGTCAGTGTCGTATCACCAGAAGGTATCCGCCAGATCTACACTTATGGACTTGAGAAGGATCCATGGTATGGCGCCGAATTCTCCAACTACGGCACTCCAAATCTTGTGTCGATGCTGGACCATAAGTCACACTCGCTGCAGAAACGGATGATCACTAGTGTGTATGCAAAGAGCTTTGTGCTGCATTCGGATGACTTCCTCTTTGTAAGGGATCTTGTCGTAGAACAGAAATGGCTGCCGAGTATACAGAAGATAGCGGCGGCTGGAGAACCGACCAATGTGCTCAGCCTGTCCCAATGGGCCGGTGCAGACTTTACGACAGCATATCTATTCGGCTCTGCAAATGGCACCACTTTCCTGCTTGATGAAGAGGAAGGCGCCAGAGACAAGTACTTTACACCACTAACGGGGACGACATTCGATTCAAAGCCATATATGGAGGATCATGTGATGAGTAAATGTAAATCAGCTCTCGCTGTGCTCGGGGATGAACCTGAAGGTTCATCGAAGCCGGTTGTGTTCTCCAAATTATACAATGGACTCAAAGCATCCTCAAAGTCAGGTATCGACCCAAAGTTTGTGTTCAATGATGAAGACATCCTCAAGAGGTGTGCAAGCGAGATGTTCGACCACAACATCGCAGGACACGAAACCACGAGCATCACTCTAACATACGCCTTTTGGCAGCTCTCGCAGCATCCAGAGCTACAAGCGCGACTAAGGAAAGAGATACTGGATGCCTCTGATGGGTTGGAGGAACAAACATCGTTTAGCCTACCTTCGCCCTCAAAGCTCGATGCTCTTCCCCTTCTGCATGCTGTCCTCTTTGAGACCCTGAGATTACACGCTGCTGCACCTGCTCAGCAACCGAGGGTCGTGCGCACCGGAGGGATGGAGCTGCACGGCTTCTTCATACCTGAAGGTACACGAGTGAGTGCAAACGCGTATACGTTCCACCGACACGCGCAGACCTACGAGAATCCTTTCACCTGGCAGCCTGAACGTTGGCTTACCAAGGAAGGCGATGGGGCTGAGGCGGAAAAGAGACTGATGAGATGGTTCTGGGCCTTCGGATCTGGAGGGAGGATGTGTATTGGTAAGCAAATGCCAAAGTCTCTATAGCTTCTCGTTCTGTCACGACTAAATGTGATACAGGATCGAACTTCGCGGTGGCAATGCTGAAGAGCCTTATTGCTTGTGTCTATGGACGTTACACTACAACAATTGTTGATGACGAAGGGATCGAACAGGCTGATGATTTCATTGCTGGTCCAATCGGTGGAAAGCTCATCCTCAAGTTCCACGAGGTTAATGTTTCCTGATAGAGTCATGGTCGTAAAAGGTCATAGAGTACCGGCATTGTATTCTAGGGACGAACGGCCACGTTGTGCATGTGTGGTGCCTGCTTACCTTATCTCAACTTGGTCGGTGACGAAGTCGCAACCGTACTCAGAGCGATACCACTGATAGGTTCTCGTGCCATTGTTGATGCTGCAGGTCTTCGCGACATCATGGTCATAAGTTCTTCCTGATGTGGCCTGATTGAATCTTCCATATCAGTTTCTAAAGTTTCCATCACTATAACCATCTGAAGCAACACGTTTACAAGTGAAGAAGACTTCTGGGAGACTAAAAGCTCTAGCAGAAGGAAAGAGCCAGAGCTTCCTATAGGCATGGACGTCTCAGTAGCCACGCCGCTGATGAACGCATTCATGATGGCAGTGCCTCTTGAAATACAATCGCTACTAACGTACCGCAAATTCCAAATCATTCGATTTTAGAACACCCGATATTGTTTCCCATAAGAAGATCACGCCTTATCAAGTCTTCAGAACTTGTAAATGTGTTTGATATGGATTGAAAGCGTGTTGATGTTTGTCTTGCTATCCATCTCTAGTTCTGGGCACCTGCTACTGTATCGTGAACTGCTAAGATGAGTACTTGATTATATCTCATATACAAACTATAAGCTCGAACATTACTATATGTCATCAGACTATTACTCGAAGTTGAAACAAAGTTCTTGAAGTCTGCTGTACACACTGAATAATCCAAACTTTATCTACCAAATGTTTTAGATTTGCATCCAATGCGCTTTAACTTGTTTTGAACTTATCAAGATACAAGCTCGCAGTTTTAATTCAAGACTACATGTATGAGTAAGAGCCCAATCCTAGGACTTCTTCGAGCGACGCTCTATAACTTATTAGGTGGTAACTAATAAGGGGCGCCGTAGAACGGTCTGCATACTGGGACCACACGTTATTCCCGCGCAAAGCTAGAGCTTGGACGGAACACCTTAGCAAACTAGAGAATGCGAAACTGCGTATGACGCAGGAACAGGATTATTTGATGATATGCCATCAGACCAACGTCGTAATCTTATATACGCCTACAAACTTACAACCTCTTACAACATTAACCCACACATACTGAACTCACAAATACGTTCTTTGGCCGAGGTAAATGTCCTAACGTCATGTCGGGAATAACAGAAGGAACGTATGATCAGATTCCAGGGAACCGCTGACGCGGTGGGCTCCTTCGACGCAATTGGCTGCGACTGGTTGCAATATAGACCCAGGCATGAACGATGATGGTCTTTCCGCGTCTGCCGCGACTCAATCAAATCTCCGTCGTCTCCAAGTGTTGCGGATACAATACATCCAAGCAATCATACGCAGTATTCTAACCTCGACAGCTGATGTTCCTCTCCTACAAAATCCAATACTCAAGTGCCTTCTCTGCTCTTCTTGTTTCATGCTATGGTCTTCTCAAAACTTGTTGCTAGCATAGAGCTGCTTTGCATTCACTACCATGCAGCTCAGCCTCAAGCGTCGCGGCAATCAGGACGAATTATCTGTCAATGAGCCTGATGCCAGTCACAGTGAGAAAGCACCGAACACGCAGAACTCTGAAGCTGTGCCTTTAAAAGAGCGGATCAGACAGTGAGACATGTCATGACGATCTCATATGAGTGCATATGACTGACTTTTTGCCAGCTTCACCTGGGCTTGGTTCAACTTCCCTCTCGGCACAGGTGGCATTGCCTTGTTACTCGCCGAAACACCGCACCGCTTCAATGGACTTGATACCATTGGCAAGATCGTCTACATCTTCGACCTGTTCATGTTTGTTCTCCTCTGTATCGGCATTACAACTCGGTTTGTAATGGATCCGTCTGCCTTCCGTAAGTCGCTCAGGCATCCAACAGAGGGCCTATTCTTTCCAACCTTTTGGTTGTGCATGGTCAACATAGTTGGTGGAATGCAAGCTTACGGTGTGCCGAATGTCGGGCCTTGGCTCCCAGTGGTCTGCCGAGTAATCTTTTGGTGGTATATTGCATGTACGTTCCTACTTGCTGTGGGAATGTATCTGCATTTGTTCACTGCTCCACCAGAGCGATTGACTATTCAGAGCATGACACCAGGATGGCTTTTGCCTATATTTCCAATAATGGTCTCAGGCACTATGGCATCGTCAATACTACCAACTCAACCCGATGTTCAGAGGTTAGCGATAGTAACAGCTGGAGTAACGATGCAGGGTCTGGGGTGGATGGTTGCCTTCCTGACATTTTCTTTCTACCTCCACAGACTGCTACAATATGGCTTACCAGCGCCCAATCTACGACCTGGAATGTTCATGGCTGTTGGGCCTCCCTCGTTTACTGGCCTTGCACTCATCGGTATCAGCAAAGGCATCCCGGAAAACTACGATTACTTCGCCGTGCATCCAAATGCTATCACGATCTTGCAGAATATGGGACTCTTCACTGGCATCTTCCTATGGGCACTTGGTAAGCTCTTACTGGGTTGGACATCTTTAATGTCTGAAATGACATGTGGGCTAATGCCTACTACAGCATTCTGGTTCTTCTGCATCGCACTGCTAGCAGTACTCTCGAGGGCAAACGAGATGTCATTCTATCTTGTATGGTGGGCGTTCATCTTCCCAAACGTCGGGTTTACGATCGCCACTATCCAAATTGGCCATGGCTTGTCTGGATCTCAAGGAATACTTTGGGTCGCAAGTATCATGACAATCCTGCTGGTCGCGATGTGGTTGTTCGTCATGGTGATGAATGTTCGAGCTGTATGGAAGCGGCAAATCATGATGCCTGGTATGGATGAGGATAAAGGTCAGCTTACGTCTCGAGGGGACATGATTTGGAACCTTCTACTAAACTCTCGTAGATGCATACAAGGATGACGACCTCAAGCATGGCATCCATGTACCCCCTTAGAAGCGGCATAGATGGACGTTTTGCTAAGTCCAGCAATAAAACGTCAAACGACGGCCATCCTTCCACCAGAACAAAACCCATGCTACTTGGTGATCAAGTGTCCAGCCGTCACTGCTCGTATTTCAACACCTCCGCTCAATGAAACGCTGTCATCAGCATAGCAAACTCACAACTTCATCTCCTCCATCTGCCTAGCACCCTCTACCTTCCACTCCTTAGCCCATCCCGGCTTTCGCTTACAGAAAAACTCTAGTCCTGGCCTGAAGGCGCGACCAGAGTCTACATCGCCTCCAACTGCCCCTTCCAAGACTTTGCTGGCGGCTTCATCTTCTGCATCGATGAGTCCATACCTAATCAAATACCATATCCCTCCATATCCATCCAGATCACACCAGACTGGGCATCCGCACCTGCCACACCATGCCGTGTTTGGCTTTGGAGCGGTTCTTGGATCTGGATGATCTGGATGCTCAAATGAGTATTTATGCAAGGACTTGTGTGTGTCAACAAGCGTGACCTGCTCGGGCTTGTACGAGACCTGGGTGGCGAAGAGTGTGCCAGTCAATTTACGGCAGTTGCAGCAGTGGCAGAGCCAAGTGGCACTGGGGAGGCCTTGCAGTGTTAGCTGTATGGATTTACACATGCATGTCGCGGTTAATTTAATCGCATCGCCAGTGGTATTAAGCGTTGGAGGTTCAGTCGAATTAGCCATTGGGCCCGTGTGATCTGGCGTGTACTCCATGTCCATTTGTATGATTCAGAGCGAAGCAGTGTGGAGAAACTGTTCCTTACCTCTCAAGTCGAAGAAACAGGAGATGTCGAAGCTTATATGTCACGGCCGACCCATTGCACCTTCCTGATCTGCGTCATGGATCGAGTCTAGAATTTTTGTACCAGGCAGCCGTGCCAGTTACGGATTAGCAGGCCTCATGTCAACCATTGCCCAGAGGAGGGGCGTGGAGGTCAGAAGGCTCCGCATCGGACACTTAAAAAGTCTCCAGCTCGTCACACCACATACTCAAACAAGGTCAAATAGCTTATCGGCATTGATCCTAATTGATAGACGATTTGTATCTACACACAGGCGTTATGCTTCCATTCCTGATCACCTACCGACATTTGGAAGTGCCGTAGGGACAGTAGCACATGCGTAGATTTATTACTATTACTATACCATTCAACAAAATCATCGAGGTAAGATACACAGCCGCTATAACAATACAACAGGACCTTCATTGAGCTTTATTTGGAATTTCTTCACCAGGCTGGCTTTCGGGACGATCTTTAGCCCCAGCGTCGCTGGACTCAGACATCCGCCCAGCCCTCTTGTTGATGATATGGTCCCTCATTTCGCTCAGCCGGATGGGCGATCTCTTTTTATATCCCTTCCTCTGCCTGTTGGTCTCTCTTTCGAGAGCAGCTAGCAACCTCTCAAGGAGCCATTCGCTCTCAGTTTTCTGGCCTAACAATGGGCTCTCGCTCGACATCCAGCTCCAGTCTTGCCCGTATGGGTCTTTTTCCTGCTGTTGTCTGTCGTCTATTGCGGCTGAATGGTCGCCAGATGAGTTCGTTGGTGGACATCTCAACGGTGCGGGTGTCAAGACGTCTGGATGTCTCTGCCCTGGGAATGTATATACACGCGATACTGCGCTGTTGCCGATCAGCTTGAGGAAGTATTCCCAATCTGCCCAGCTGTACTGCCTTGGGGGACGTGCGGAGATGTCGTTCTGAACATTGCGGCATTCGCGTGCTAAGACATAATGGTAGAATTCGGTATCTTTCTGCTCTCGTTCTTCTACAGTCATGTGCTCATAGGCAGTGTCGAGATCCTCGTCCTCAACGTGCTCTGAAAGCCTTTCTGCAAGACGATCCAGCACCAGAGCCTCATTAGTACGCTTTTCATCATCATCGCCGTTTTGTCGATCCCCTTGAGGCAATATTCCGAGAATACCAGGTGCTGTGAATCCCGTCTGCCGATGACGTGACCGCTTTGGTAAAATCTGGGTTAATAAAACCTTTGCTGAGGTGCGAAAACCTCCCTCGTTTGGCAGAACGGTAACAGTCCCCACCCATACGGTCAGATCGGAGAACCATTTCACAATAGTATCGCCCATGTTGCTGATAAGAATTGTCAGCGATGGAACCGCAAGCAGTGACCACAACACGAAGAACGGTTTGCCACTGTTGCTCATCGGAGAGTAGTCGCCATAACCTATGGTAAGTAGTGAGGTATAGCTGAAGTATAAAGCCTGAAAGTAAGTCCATCCTTGATCGCGCTCGCAACGCATGAAGATCGCTGCGCCTGCGAACCAGAGAACAAGTGCAATACTGCTAGATGAAAGCAGCGCCATCCAGCGCCGTTCACGCTCAGCAGCAGCCTGGACCTTGCGCATGGTTTCAAACTCTTCCCTCCGCCTCTGTGTCATCGTAAGGTCTGCTCCCGCAACAAAGGTGGTGCTTGAGAAGGTGCTGATGCGGATACTGTTTTTGCGCGTGTTGACATGCCGAGTGGCATACGCACGCTTCTTTTCCGTTATGCGTGCACTGAGCTTGCTTTCTCCTCTTTCGAGCGCAAGTGTACGGATGCTACCGACAACTAGACCAACCATAAGGATACCGCCTATAGCGAAGGGAAAAAGCAACCCTCTACCAGTCCGCGTCGATGGGGACATGTCACCTAGTCCAACAGTAAGAAGCGTCACGTTGGCCCAGTAAACCGCATTCAGGTACTCCCAGCCCTCAATCTTGCAAAAGACAAGCGCACCGAGTAAGAGATAGGCAACGAAACTCATGGTCTGCAGCATCAGCGTACGTTGTGAGGCGGTCAGATTGAAATCTCTTTCATAAAACCCTTGGTTGGCCCCCCACACGGTCAGACACATCAAGACAGCAATCAGAAAATATATTGCTGCGGCAAAGATGGCATAGTAAACAGCCGAACTCAAAGCATGCCTTGAGTCTGGGATTGCAGGTCCGTAGGTAATATCATAGCTGGGCGAAGAAGTAAGAGCAGAGATGTCTGCAATCAGCAAGATGGAGGAGAGAAAGAATCCAGCTATGGTGATTGGCTGCGCAATACTGAACCTGAGTCGCTTGGCCATGTTGAGTAGCAGACTCATGTTTGCCATTAGTGCGGCAACCAGCGAGAGGGCATTGACGGCGATCAACCATGAAGGGTCAGTCATGGTGATGCCTTTATCCTCCGTCTCGCCCGGCGGTATGTACACCCTCCATTCGTACACCAGCGCGAGGATTGAGAACGCAGTGGCGATGGGCCCAAATGTGCTGGCGAGGAGAGGACAGGCGGTGCTCATGAACCAGTACCTACTCGGATCCAACAACTCTGCTTCTTCCTCCTTCTCCTGCTCTCTAGTGTGCCCAAAGCTGCTTCGGTCGACATTGTTGGAGGTTTCAGAAATTTGATTTTCTATGCCCGGATCTGTTGTAGACATGACGAGGCGGTTGCCAGGCCTTGCCGGGCAGTGAGATCTTGTTAATGCGTCTTCTCCCGAGCAGGATTGGAGATTGCCGCGATTGTGAGACGGTGCTGAGAAAGGGCGGAGAATGCGACACCCATGGTCACCCCTATCTTCACACTACAGAGGTATCTAGGTATGAAATGGCTGCATCTGCAAAAGGAAGACAACTCTATAAGCGATATCAATGCGGGTTGCAGCTGATTCGGCTTCCAGGCTTTCTGTTTCAGCCACGATGACGCTGATTGCCGATCGCAGGCGGCGCATGTCGGATACGCGATTCGGCACGTTATCATGTGATGCCATATCAATTTGAACTTGGGATAAAGCGAAGCACGGCAATTCCATACAAAGATTATTCACAATAATGGAGTTCAAGCTATCACCTTTGTTGGAACTGTATCATCGGACCATCCTTCGCACTCGTAAACGTATCCTTAAGTTGGAACTCACTCGCTCGCCGCCTCCCTTCTTCCAAAGCAGTAGTATTGCCCTCCCCAACATGCGAGCCTGGGGCTAGCTGCATATCAAACATATACACAGCACGAGCGAGTGAGGTCGTCAGTTCGGCATAAGCCATGCCTAAGACTGAGTTAGCTTATGGCACTTAGTCTTACTATAGATTTCCACATACCTTTGCCAATGCATCCACGAGGTCCGACAGAAAACGGGCAGAATGCTGATTGTGCAGTTGCGACCTGTTCAGTGGAAAACTCAGACCCTGCAATCCACCTTTCTGGGACGAACTCAAAGGGACTTGGGTAGTATTCTGCGTTATGGTGGATTGCATAGTGTGGGACCCCAACGACTGTGCCTTCCGGAATGATATGTCCATCGATAGAAGTACCACCTGGCAGGACCTGTCTGGGCAAGATGCCACCTACGGATGGTGACATTCTCATTGCCTCATCAATACATGCGCGCAAATACGAAAGACCCGAAAGCGTTGCACCGAGCTTGATTTCTTCGACATCATCAAACGCCTCGCGTATTTCTCTCGTGAGTTTTGCGAGCTTTTGCGGGTTATGCGTCAGATAGAAGAATACTGCAGTGAGGGCTGTGCTCGTTGTATCTGACCCTGCAATGATGAGAAGATTGGACTCGCCCCAGAGTTCTGCTGTGCTGAAACCTTTGCCGGTCTCTGGATCTCTGGCCCTCAGGAGGTAATAGAAGAAATCCTGCCTGTCGCTCTCCAGCCCAATCTTCATCCGCTCGCCCGCTTGCTGTTTCGAGTACGCCATGTACTGGGCTCTTTGTCTTGCGATCTTGCGAAATAAGACCTTGTCCAGATGGTATTCATGTATCGGCAGATAGGTACCGCAGATCAAATGCCGGCGCGCAGCATTGCTGAGGAGATCGATCACAAACCGGTTATCAGCGCGCTCGAGCATTCCAAAGTCCTTTCCGAAGCAGAGATCACCCATGACATCGAATGTCATGAAATTTGCCTGGTCGCTGATGTTTTTCGCGGGAGACCATCTGGAGCCTGGCTTCTCCATGTCCTCATATACTGGCACCTCGTTGGCCGAGGAGCCAAGATTCGCACAAAACTGCCGAACGTGAGCTAGGATGTGCTTCTCCATTGACTTGATAGCACTGTCACTGAAAGCTTGGCTGAGAACACGGCGCTTCCTTCCATGGCTAGCCCTATCAATACTGCTGTGAGTGTTGTAGGTGTCCTTTGTGGGTGGGAAGGCAGAGTAAAAGTCTCCTTTCCGCACGTTCGATTTGAAGCCATAGACTTCTTTTAAAGCAGTCTTGGTATCGAAGCTCACGCTTTTTGGTCCAAAACGCACAACTGGGCCGTATCTCTGGTGCCATGCATAAAATTGCAAGTGACGATCACCACGCCATGCGTAGTAGGTTGAATGCAGGTCAGTGATCTTTGCTATGAGAGGACCAGGATACTTTGACAGTGGGTGGAGGAGCACTCTGTATGCAACTAGACCAGATATATAAAAGACAAATGCCGCACAAATTAGACTCGTAAGTGCTAAGGCAGAGGAAGTGGGAAACAGGGTGAGCAAACCCATATTGAAGGCGGCACTATCAAGATAATGATCGATACAGACAGGCAAGCACCTAAGATTTGAAGACAACTGCCAAAATCGACGAGACACACTTCAGTTTATGAGTAGCACGATAACGCATCCAAACCCATTTAGAATTCTCATCGACAGACCCAAAGCCACCTCTGTCAGGACCTGACTGCGGTTAACGACGGCGATGAGTTGAGATTTGCTCAAGGAGCTCGACCTCATGACCTCCAACAACGATATATAGGCAGCGGAAGGGAATCCGCGCTATAGCTTGAGGCTTAGGCCGACCTGGCGTTTGAGAAGAATTGAGGGCGGATCAGACCAATCACATCGCGATAGAACTCCAGCTTCACAGTACCGACGCAAACCGAAGGGCCGATCCCGCCTTCACAGTACGGTAGCGGCCTTTGGCAGTACTAGACCTCATAAACAATATGAGATCCTAATAGCTAACGAAGACTTATGTACACTAAAAACTCGACTTGAAACGTTAGAGGTCGCTTTTGCTTGTAACACAGAAAGATCTTCCACGTTCAGTGTAACACCTCTTCCTCTGCCCCCACTTGAGACAACCCGTGCAGTACAATGTACATAATACTTGACTGCATGCCTCCTGATGGATATGATTGGGTCGATATGGGGATGCGCATGTGGCTCTGGTGACACAGCATCATCTGAATCCATCAATGCTGGGTGATCTCATGCGATAACCGCGGCAATCCAGAACCGAATGCCTCCAAAAGCACAATTGCAACATGCATATTGTCCAAGTTCTTTGTTGACAATACGGCCCAATCAAAGTACACGAAGTCACAAGCCCCCTCTTTCTCCTCTTCTAGCCTCGAAGCAAAACGCCAATGCACACAAATACTGCAGCAAGAAGTTTTCAGACTCTGTCAAGATACCGGACTGGGTGAGTTTACACGGGTCCAGGCCCGCATTGGCGTGCATACATACGCGTACTTCAATGCCTCGACACCGAACTCTATTGGATGAACGAATGCGAGCACGGCAGCATGCCCTTCAAATATACGCGTAGAGCCTGCTTGCTCGGATTTTCAGAACTGCTTACATTTAAAGTACACGTCAGGGAGAATGGGTGACGCTGGCATTGTCAATAAACCGCATGTCCTGATTGTTGGAGCAGGCAAGCCAACCTTCATGCGAGCGGTGGCGAAACATCGGCTGATTGTGCGCCACAGGTGCTGTAGGGTTGTTGATTGCCCAGGGCCTTAAGAAAGTATGGATAGCAGGATAAGCAAATATTGAGAGAGTCGTACTGATGGGGGGGGCAGAATGGCATTTCCTTTGCCATTTACGAAGCCGAGCCTGCTGCTGCTTTCGGAAGAGGACGAGAATGGTACAGATATGCCTATGTCGATTAATGGCAGTAAGATATGGTATGGCAAAATGTCTTCTGCTGACTCCCTCACACAGGGGCATCTCGGTCCAATGGTCTCTGCCCATGCTGCCGAAGCTTCTTCCTCCCCCCCTGCTCAGTCGTTTTCAAGAGGCATGGGTAGACCCAAGTTGGGTCGGTCCTGATGAGGGAAACATCCTGCCAACTTACAATGCCGAGACCGGTGAGCTGTTAAAGGTAAGGCTAACTCCTCCTAGGTACGGTTGCAACACGTCCTTTGTTCTCGCTGACATGGGTGACAGAATGTCCCGCTGCCAAAGTTCAACAGAGTCGCCCGATCCCGATTCAGGGCTCTCTGTGCAGAGGGAATCGATGTCCAGGTCAGCAGACGCCACGACACACTCAGAATACCTACGAGCTACTGACTCAGCGACTTGCAGTATGACAGGAGCGTCTCATCTATTACCGTCTCCGACAACATTGTGACGGCACACTTCGCCGACAACACGACGGCGAAAGGTACTCTACTCATCGGGGCAGACGGCGCCAAATCCTCCGTTCGCGCCAACATCTTCTCCCAGTCTCCGACTCCGACTCAAGGCCAAGCTGTCCAGATCCCTTATGCTGGCATCAACATGCATGTCCAGTACAACGATGCGGCAATCGCCCGGCTGCTGCGCAGCTACATCTCCCCCATCTTCGGTATGGCAGTGCACCCAGTGGGATACTGGATCTGGATCAGCATCCAAGAGGTTCCCGATCCCTGTAAGCCGGAGGGCTGGACATTCCAGCTACAGTGGACATGGCGGGTCGATGGCGATGCACCTATCAACGCCGCGAGTATCGACAGCCTGAGTCTGGAGATGCTGAAAGCGGAAGCCGCACGTTGCTTCTCCGCCGAGCCCTGGCGGACGGCCTGGGAAAAGATCCCGCCTGGCACGAAGTTGCAGGGGAACCGCGTCTCGATCTGGCAGCCCGTGCCTATTCCGGAGCCGTTCAGTGGAAAGGTCGTACTGGCAGGTGATGCCGGGCACGCCATGAGCTTCCATCGCGGCCAGGGGCTGAACCATGGGATCAATGATGCAATGGAGATTGTGGAGGCATTGTGTCGGAAGACGGAGTCACAGGGTTTGGAGGAGCGGGGCGTTGATGAGTTGATGAGGGAGTATGAGGTGGAGATGGTCAAACGTGCAGGCGACGAAGTTGAGTACTCCAAAAAGAACACTGAAATGGTGCATGACTGGGATCAGTTGATGGCCAGCCCAATAATGCAGCGAGGCGGGTACAAGGGGAGCTAGGGTATCAGTACGCAGAGTGCTCATGCTTTTATGACCTTTTCATGATTACGAGGCATTGTGCGAGAGCATTCTATTTTGCAGTAGTTTACACTTTGTACGCGACCGCTAGCCTGATCATGAAACTCATACTACAGTGAAAGGAGGTAACACCATGGCGCCATGCTAAATCCTTTAGGGTGCTGTCACATAGAACGCGGCAACCGGTCTCTGTCTGTTTATTATTCGCCGCTCCTAGTTCGACACGGGGGAATCAGCCTCGACAGACATGCTGTAGTGAATGTCTCTAGCCTTGCCATTCAGTGACAATGGCATCTCTTGTTGCCTTGAGCGCTCCGTTGACATCCGCTCGGGCCTCGCATCCAAACAGATTGACGTGGCCATCATTGACTGCACCACATGCAAGCAACATCCGATGAGGATGGAAGGCAGTGGCGGTGATGGGTGCAATGTCTTTTCTGCTCGGTGCCCAGCGCATGTAACTCATGTAAGGCTCAAACTTGCTGAGTTGCTCGAGCGAATGCGAGTTGTACACTCGGATCGTATGGTCAGCGCCGCCAGTGGCGAAGACGGGTGCATGCTCGTGCACGCTTAATGCCCTTAAACTGCGTGGGCTCTCTTTCCTACTTGAGATGGCATTCACAGCATGTGACGTATTGCGCAAGTCCCAGAGACGCACACCGCCGTTCGACTCTGCTGAGACCAGCTCACGCGTGCCACCTCGCTGTAGATGCACGCCAACTATCCATGAACGATGATGCTCCTTCCGATTTGTCCAGCATGCGACCATGGCCTCCTGGGGTGCGATACGTTGGTCATAAGCTCTCACACCACCGTTACCAAAGCCAGCAACGAAGACATTGCCCTCTACTTGGTCCGATGTGAGAGACGTGATGCAGCTGCCTGATCGAGCTGGTATATCCATGATACAGAGCTCGTGGCCTGCTTGCCACACTCGAATGACTCGATCGTCACCCGCCACTAGCACACGACCCTGACCCTGTTGCCAGTCAAAGACGAGACCAGCATTCTGCTTGTCGCTTGTAATTAGATCGCTAAGCGCTCGGAATGAGCTTGCGAGTTCAACATTCTCTTTCGAATAGTAGTTTCGATATATCTTGATGACACCATCGCTACTGCCAGTCATCAGCATAGCCTGATCGTCTTCATTAATAAATCTTAATTCAGTGATCCGGCTGCCGTCAGGATTGCCATTTGAGAATCGGTTCAATTGTGTTGGTTCTTGACCAGCGCTCCTGTCAGTCATCCAATCCCATACGGCAATGCTGTCTCGATCATCACTTGACACCAGATGGTTTTCAAATTGGTGAAAGGTGATTTTGGTAGGGGCTGCGCCGATACCAAAGTGGCCGCTGGGCACGTCCCATCCCTGGCTACCGGCTGCCTCCTTCAGTGGCTGAGTGGTTGCAATGATCCTATCGTTGCGATTACGACGCCAAAGCCGCTCATTGTACTCCCTGCTTCCAGGCTCGTCCGACTCAGAAGGTCGCATCTGTGGCTCACGAAAGTATGAGGACGACCAAGTGAAAAAACTAGATTTCAAGGGAAGTTCTGGCAGCTTTGTAAAGTCACGTGGGAGAAAGCAAGGTGGGTAAGGTATCTTAGCCTTGGGTTGATGAGGTGGGCCAGCAACCTTGTCGAGAGCATCTGGAGGGAACAAAGCCGCATCTTCAGGTGTCAACGGTCTAGATCGATACCTGTTAATCTCTCTTGTTACAGAGCCGCGATGACTCCGATTGGTAGGAGAAAGGGGAGCTTCTTCCGCAGGAGTCTTCGGTCGGAAGAATAGATTCTTCAGTGCCTGGCCAACACTGGCATTCCTTGGCAGTCCAAAGTACCCATCAACCTTACTACTCGTCGACAAAGCTGGACTGGGAGGCGTTCCAGGTCTCGTGCTTGGGTTGGAGTTCTGCCTGGTGATTGGTGGCATGCCGATATCGCCATCAGCTTTCGCGCTCATGTCCTCGATCTCGTCAAGCACCTCGTTAGCATGCGATGCTAGAGGGGATTCGAGCAGCGCGTTAATGACGAAATCACAGACAACGGCCGCGTTTTGTGCAACCTCGGGATGAGGATCAGCAGACATGCTGAGAATCTGCCTCCATACCGCTCGGTAGATTGTCCCTCTTGATTGCTGTTTTGTCGAACTGTAATCTTGGACAACAATCTGCTCTGGAGCAGCGACAGATACGCTACGTCTATGCCCTGCTCTGGCTGATCCATTCGGCAATGGGAAGGTATCACTTGTACTTGTTGCTGGTGGTGCTTCGTATGCACCATCAACCTGGGCGCTTTGCAACGGACCGTCAGCGCTTTCGCCAGCCTTCTTGTCCCGCTCCTCCTGTAGTTGATCATATGCTGCTATAATGAACCGCCCATGGTATCTTTTAACAAATGTACTGTAGAAGACGACCAGCTCTTTCCGAACCATAATCGAGCCGTCCATACCCATACTAATGACAACGGCTGCGATGGTTTCTTCTTCGAGGTTCAGGGCAGGTTCGACGGGGCCACACGCCATAAACGTTGTGAGTGCGTGCAAGGCTGCCGCACGAACCTCAGGAACAGGGTCGTGACTTCTATCGCAGATCCTACTATGCGCCTGGCGTTCGAAACCAGCCTTCTTTGCGTCCGGATAATCTTCCCACAAGTACGCTAGGCACAGGCAGGAAAACTGCCTCAGCAATGGATTCTCCATGTCGAGGAGATGCTTCAACAGGTGCTCAATGATGTTGTCGCTTGTTTCGAAAACAGCGCGTTTCCCGTGGGGGAAACCCTTTACAAAGACAGCCACCACAAAGGCACACATGGCTCGGTGTTCTGCAATATTACCCAGAGGGATCCCGGAGCTGTTGGTCAAGATCGTGGTAAAATACTGGAACCCTTGATCCTTCAACAGATCTCCCTGGCATGAAGAGTCCACAGCCAGTATGCGAGCCCAGATGAAGACCATAGGCGGTTTGAGCTCAATAGCTTGTGACTGTAGTAGCTTCAGGACGTACGGGAAGATGCCGATACTCAACGCTAAATTCACTGCCCAGGGGCCCAGGTCCAGGAATTTGGACAGCAGTATCAGTGCACGCAGTCTGTGAACCTGCGAAAGCAACACTTGTAAAACAATCGGGAGTTGCTCGGGCGGCTGTACGCGCTTGTCATAGTCAGACGACATCGCCTGTGCCGGCGCTGAGGCGAGGTACACCTCAAAGGCACTCAGTTGGTCAGCAAAGAAATCCGAATGCTGGTACTCAAGTTCTAGACTTGGGTGTGGAGGCTGGTGAGATCCGTTAGCCTGACCTGGTGCACCGTTGGTATTGCGCTCTGCCTCAGTAGCCTCATTTGCCTTCTGCTGTACAATGAGACTAGGTAGTTGGGCGAGGATCATTTCCACAGCGAGATCCCAGCTCCGCCACAATGGATGATCATGAGTATCTGGGATACGCGGCCAACTCTGGGGATGACAGTGATAAATTCTCATTATCCGTTGCGCAAGAAGGAAATTCCTGAAGAGAGCCGCAACCATCAGATCTTGGCGAAACAGCTTCTTAAACAGAGGCTTCTCGAGGCAGTTCCATGCTATCGTATCCGTGATGGCCGTGAAGATCCAGTTCAGCTCTCCTAATGGGGTGCGACGCTCGGATACCTTACCAGGTATGTTGCGTGCTTGAGCAAGTGCAGCGGCAGACGCTTGATCGAGAGGGTTTTGTAAGATGAAGAAGCGGACAGCCATCATGATTGGAGTAGTGAGACACGATGTGAAAATATCTGCCGGCAAGCTTGGATTGGTAGGTAGTACCTCGTTCTCCCTACAAGCAGCAAGGTGTATACAGTCTTCCCAGCGTACAAACCCCTGGCGTGGGTCTGGCTGGGCTGCCCTCAGTGGATCTTTCTTGAGAGTCTCCTCTTGGTGGTGCTCGTGCTTCGATGCTGAGTCCAGGAAGTTGGTAATGATGCCACCAGCGCTGCTGCAGTCCCACACCCACAGCCCTGGCGCACCAACCCATTCCATCAGCTCGAAGAGGCTGATTGGTATGTATTGTGTGTAGTTCTTGTTGAAACACCAGATCTCGCCAGAGGGTGTTGGCTTTGGCACTCCATGCCCGTTGTAATGGAACAGTATGCGTTCTGCATGTGCTGTCCGGCGCAAGGATTGTGTGTACTTCTTAAGCTCTTCAATAGTGGGGTCAAGTATGACCTTGTAACGGGTCCGCAAACTCAGGTTCTCGTATTGGTTTTGCAGGTTCTTCCCGATTTGCGCGTTGCTGTTGTTTGTGCTGGCCTGTCCCGCGCTATCTGGGGGGATGGGGTCCACCCAGCACTCCAACCTCGCACATGGACTCGTCTTGATCACGTCGGGAGGGTCAACGCCAACGTTTAGACAGACAGCGAGAACTGCGCTGACCGTCTTGAGCCTGTCCCTCATGCGCCAATCACCGACGAGCTTTGCTGGCTCAAACGACAGTGGAGGGTTGCCGGCTGTCTCATGCCGCTTATCCTCGAAGTACATGAAGAAGGTCTGACTGAGCGCATGCGCCTGGTCGCTGTTCTTGAGCTGATGATCCCAGCCATGGCGCATACGCTCGCCATCTGGCTCACCATCCTTAGGGTCCAAGCCAATTCGTGTCCCATTCGAGAAGTAGCTCGAGCCACGTGACAAGCCAGATGGTCTCAGGCGAGCTCCCACCTGCTGCATCTGGAGGCCCCGGTCTTCATCGCTGTCAGTGTCGACGGCATGACCGTTTGGCTGGCGAGTGGTGGATGGTCTCCGCGAAGAAGCTGCCGAGGAGGGGTTCGTTGAGTTCTGGGTCGAAGGGGTGCCGTCATGAGCCGCTAGATCTATGACTGGTTGCGGATGGCGGGTTACATGGCCATCATGGTCACGATAGACTCCGTCGGTGGCAGCACGCGTCATCTTTGGCGTACCGTCATCTCGACGCTGGATCGGACAGGAGTTGTTTTTGAATGGCAGCGATAGTGAGTAGGCGCCTATGTGGGTGAGTCGAAGGCAATCAGGTTCTAGGCGGGTTAGGCAGGCAGACAGCGCAGGTGCTGGAGTCTCGTGCTGGTAGGGATTGTTAGTAATAATGGATCAAGATCGCAGGCTGCAGTCGCGGGCGTTAGAGCTGCAGCATCTGAGCACAGAAACGTCGCAGGTGATCAAGTGGAGCAGAGTATCGATCATATCTTATCACTAACTGTCCGGATCTCGGGTATGTCGACCAGTGCAGTGGCAACCAAAGCAAAATATATTGTAGGTAATCAGATCAATACTACGTCTCCACCTGATCGTAAGCACCTAATGCCATAGCTCGATTAGGCAAACATTCCAACATGCCCTATAGCATGCCCTATTACTCCGTCAGTAATGCTAGCAACATATCCTTACTGAAGCTGCCTGTTAAAGAGAATCAGGTCTTACTACGTTAGCGAGATAACGTATCGAACAAAGCCATCCTGCGAGTGTTACAAGGACGACTAGAGCTCTTATGCAGCATTGCCTCGAAGCGACTCCGTAGTCCTAGCGAAAGCATGGGCTACTACAATTCGCTAATATTACATTACCTATAACAACTTGTCTTTAATGTTGTTGATAGTTCTGACTGTGCCGTACTGATCTGCTGGGCGCTGTGCTGACTTTATTATAAGCGCTAAATCTGAGGAGGTTCGCAATTCAGTAGCCAGCCATCTTGATAGCTGCGTGTACACAAGCCACTATTTGGATTAAAACACATAGATAGTCGTGTAGGAAACCGGGAGACCTGTTTCTATGCTGGAGGGATATCTGGGTATCTCCCCTCGTCAATACTGCCGTCCTTGTTGGAGTTTCTGGATATTCTCTAGCAGTCACGTGTTATAGATATACCTCATTGGAGCCTCAATGTTTCTCTTCAAGAAATATTGATATGGGTTTCCCTCACCAAATTCGTTAAGATTAAACTTTTTTTGTAAGAGGGTGAACGGTAGCCGTCCAAACCAGTACTTCTTCACGCTTAAAGCTAGTAGGCCTTTTCAGTGACTTAACTATCGAGTGATCTCTCTTCAATCCTTGTTTCAGTTGCCAGTTGAAAGCATCGACAAGCGCCTCGACCATGCTTGTCAGTACAGCACACCTCACCGAATCTGCGTCATGAGGATCAAAACATTTGAGAGACGCCATGTAGACTCGCTGTGAAAGAATAAATATTCGCACCCGTACCCATCATAATAAGATCATTTGCACAGGGGTTCTCAAGGAAGCAACAGAAAGAAACTAGTGGTATATCTCACATACAGAAGTCAGAAACCCACCGAAGCTTGTAAATCCCCAATTGCAGCAAATATATAGCTTCGGCTCCATCTCGTTCGAGGCCATCTAAAGCAGGCCGAGCTGGGCATTTCAGAATGCCAAGGGAACGGCTAGAGGAGACGGACTAGGTGCTTCCTGCGACCGCGACAGCCGCAAAGACAATAAAACGAGATCCTTAGCTGGAGCGGAGACTTACTCACGACGAAGATGCTTAGAGGCGTTCACAGACTGGCTATATGAAATGGATGCATAGGAAAGTCGAGATATCACGCCCTTTGGCGCTAGACCGACGAGCACGTGCATATCACAGACGCTTTGCTCTTCTGGTGCCTAGACTTACAAAGCCCCCTTTGCCTCGCCCACGTATGTATAGCAAATCTAGACCCTGCATGAAGCCAGCGATGATAGAAGCCATCATCTCCCAAAGAGCCGAACGGTCACGATTCCAGCTTTGCAGCCAGACATACTGCACATTACAAGCCTGTCACTTGCGAGATGCATCGTGACGGCTGTACCGACATGCTGCGGTTTTTTCAAAGGTAACGAGGTTGTTGCTCGCTCGCAGTACAGAGGTTTATCGGCGTCCACTAGTACTCAGTTGACAATGACCGCGTGCAGTAGAGTTGCAACAGCCTATAGCGACTTAGCGACAGCGCGATTCATGCACTGATGCGTCTTAGCTGGAAGTGATCCCTGAAGCACTGCACGATGGATTCTGCGAAGATGCAAACGTTCCCGAACGTCCCAAAATAGTACGATACCGCCAACAACAAAAGAATCAACCGGTCACAAACTTGCAGAAGCTTTCCCGTCGATGATATTCACGAACATACCCTGATCGGTCACACGCGTTCAATCTGCAAGGCTGAGGCACAGTAAGATAAGGAACGGATGCCGTTGTAATGTTGAGAGGTGCCTCAGCCTTTGTCTGCATCATGTCTATGACTTGCTCACATCTCGAAGTCTCTTGACGACTTCCTGTTCCCAAACACCGAATTAAGCTGATGGCGCATCAGAAGGTCGCCACCTTTACAATCACTTTACCGGACCCATACGATGCGTCTCCTTAAGTTCGACAATGATGGCGGCATCAGCTTCACCAACGATTTGTCCAAGTCTGAACTGAGAGCATACAAATACGCAATCCTGTCGCATACATGGGGGAAAGACGAGGAGGAAGTCAAATACGACGATGTCTTGACGGGAATTGGCACAAGCAAGCCAGGTTCAGGCTCCAAGAAGATTCGGTTCTGTATTCGACAGGCAAGACAGCACGGCCTTGAATACTTCTGGGTTGACACATGCTGCATCGACAAGAGAAACAACACGGAGCTGACGGAGGCCCTCAATTCTATGTTCCAATGGTACCTGAATGCAGAGAAATGCTACGTCTTTCTGGAGGACGTTTGCGACGATGTGTCTGTGGACAGCGGGAACTGGGAACAGGACTTCTGCAATAGCAGATGGTTCAAGCGAGGCTGGACTTTACAAGAGCTTATCGCGCCATCAACTATCGAGTTCTACTCTTCCATAGGTCAAAGCCTCGGTACCAAAAGCTACCTCGAGAAGCAGATAAATGATATCACACACATTCCGATCAGAGCCCTTCGAAATTATCCCCTCTCCGAGTTCACTATACACGAGCGTCTTCAATGGCAGGAAGGTCGAGAGACGAAAAAAGAAGAGGATATGGTGTATTCACTTCTTGGATTGCTTGAAGTCTCTCTGCCTGCAGTATATGGTATAGGTGAAGCTGAAGCTCGAAGGAAGCTGGATGTTGAGATTGCTACGAAATATAAAGGTGTGTCGCGGCTCGACCCAGCCTGATTAAGAAGACCGCATCTCGTTATACTGATGACTGTCATTAGGAGTTCACCATGAAGACTTTTCATTGAGTTTCAGCCTCAATACCGCGTTTGAAACCCAGAACTTCGTTGCACGAGAGAACGAGCTTCGAGAGATACGGACCCATCTCAGCAGTGACGGCAGCCGCAAAACAGTGGTGCTACACGGCCTTGGCGGCATTGGAAAGACTCAGCTAGCGATAACTTATGCAAAGCGATACAGACACGACTACTCCGCCCTTTTATGGCTGAATGCTAAGGATGAAGCCTCTATGAAAGCGAGCTTTACAAGGATTGCAAAACAGATCCTAAACGAGCACCCGTCTGCAACGCGACTAGCCGACTTAGACATGGACCAGAAACCGGACGAAGTTCTGGACGCTGTCAAAGCCTGGTTCAGCATGCCTAAGAACACTCGCTGGCTTATGATATGCGACAACTATGATAACCCAAAGATTCCAGGGAATACTGATCTAAATGCACTTGACCTCCACCGTTTCCTTCCCGAGCCCTATCACGGCGTCATTCTTATAACAACTCGCTCGTCTCAGGTCCAGGTCGGTCATCGTATGCACATTACCAAGTTGCGTGATTTGCAAGATGGTCTCAGAATCTTGGAAGCTTCGTCTAGCAGACAAAATCTGTCGAGCGGTAAGTACGCTTCGTTGTCTTGCTGTTTGTATATAGTTCTGATTTCCGAATTCAGATCCTGATGCTACACAACTTGCTAGGAAGCTTGATGGTTTGCCTCTCGCCCTCGCTACAGCTGGAGCATATCTTAGCCAGACGCCGATAACGTTCAAAAAATACCTTAACTTCTGGGAGCAGTCTTGGGCCAAGCTCCAGATGCATAGCCCTGCTTTGAACACCTACGAGTATCGCACGCTTTTCTCTACATGGCAAGTCTCCTTTGATCAAATTGAACGAAGAAACATACTCTCTGCAAAACTTCTTCGATTATGGGCGTATCTTGATAACCAGGATCTCTGGTTTGAGTTGCTAAATCGTGGCGCTAATGATGATTTTAAGTGGTTACGAGATCTGGCTGAGGATGAGATAGCTTTCCATGACAACATCCGAGTACTATGCGAACATGGCCTTGTAGAGGCGAATGCCCGTAACGATTACGAGGTTGAATCAAAAGGTTATAGCGTCCACGTTTGCGTTCACTCCTGGATGCTTGCTGTACTCAATGCGCAACAAGATCACGGTCTTGCAGCAACAGCATTGCGATGCGTAGCATTACACGTACCTACGAAACAGCCACTGAATTGGTCACTAGTTCAACGACGGCTGCTCAATCATGCGAATAAATGCTCGAATTACCAATGGGACGATAATAACAACGATTATAGCCTTACGTGGGCCTTTAGCTGTCTTGCCGACCTATACCACGCTCAGGGCAAGCTAGCAGAGGCAGAGGTGATGTACATGCGAGCGCTAAGAGGGTATGAGAAAGCGCTAGGAGCGGACCACACATCGACGCTACATACTGTTCACAATCTTGGCAACCTATATAGCCATCAAGGCAAGCTAGCAGAGGCAGAGGAGATGTACACGCGAGCACTACAGGGGAAAGAGAAAGCGCTAGGGGCAGACCACACATCGACACTCAACACTGTTCACAGTCTTGGCCTCTTATATAGAGACCAAGGCAAGCTAGTGGAAGCAGAGGAGATGTACATGCGAGCGCTAAGAGGGTATAAGAAAGCGCTAGGGGCGGACCACACATCGACGCTCAACACTGTTAATAACCTTGGCCTCCTATATAGCGATCAAGACAAGCTAGCAGAGGCGGAGGTGATGTACATGCGAGCGGTAGGAGGGTATGAGAAAGCGCTAGGGGCGGACCATACATCGACACTCCAGACTGTTCACAATCTTGGCAACCTATATAGCGATCAAGGCAAGCTAGGAGAGGCAAAGGAGATGTACATGCGAGCACTAGAAGGGAAAGAGAAAGCGCTAGGAGCAGACCATACATCGACGCTACACACTATTCACAGTCTTGGCCTTCTATATAGCGATCAAGGCAAGCTAGCAGAGGCAGAAGAGATGTACATGCGAGCGCTAAGAGGGTATGAGAAAGCGTTAGGGGCAGACCATACATCGACACTCCAGACTGTTAACAATCTTGGCAACCTATATAGCCATCAAGGCAAGCTAGTAGAGGCAGAGGTGATGTACATGCGAGCGCTAAGAGGGTGTGAGAAAGCGCTAGGGGCAGACCATACATCGACGCTTGACACTGTTAATAATCTTGGCCTTCTATATAGAGACCAAGGCAAGCTAGTAGAAGCAGA